>JXSR01S018557.1:114553-125948 GCA_000969725.1 Ophiothrix spiculata
TGCCATTTTCTTCCTAATTATACACAAGTATAGTGGCTTAGCAGTATAAATCCCTGACTTTTAATCATTGGGCAGTGAGCATCGGGAGTTCAAAAGCAGTCAGTGGCATGTTTATAGTAATTTCATTTATTAAATTTCCCTGCGTACTGCATCGTTTAACTCGAGCGTAACGCACGCGATCGTCGGCGCTTCACAAGCACTGCAATTAGACCAATCACGCGACTTTCACGCAAACCACTGTAGCAACAAGCGTCGTTCTCTAAAAAACCCGCGAACGGAGAAATTTAATTATTAAAAATACTATAGTATCCTTGAGCAAGATACTTGCCCTCGTGTGCTCCTCTCCTCCCAGGTGTCAAATGAGTACCGGCATTCTTCAATGCTTGAAAGGAGGTGTGTCAACCCCCTCACTGCAAATATAACAAAGATGTGGAGACTGGCCCAATTGCTTCAAAAGAGAGATTGGCAGTTTGACTTGTGCAAAACAGGCAGGCCTTTACTCTTTTTTACACAGAACAAATCTATGCAAGTATTATTACCAAAAATACGTCAAAAATTGTAAAAAAATCCCATTGCTGCCATCAAATTTATGACCTATTTTCAGCATTTTTTTAAAGATTAAAATAAAACATTTGAGAAAACATTTTTAGACATTTGTTTATAGATTACATAAAGAAAAATGTTCAAGATTTCATAAATGCAAATTTTAGTTATACTTTCCAAAAATTGTCGGGGCAAAATATGGTTTTTGGTATTTTTTTGCCAAAATTGACATTTTTTGTCAAAACTGATATCACCATCATGTTCAAGGTAAAAATCTGCTTCTAAAAATGGATTATGCAATTAGTTTAAGAAATAGAGTACAAAAATGTTTATGCTAGTTGAAGGTCTACAGCAGCCTTAAATTATGCAACAATTAAAACACAACCCTCTTCTAGATGCACCTAAAATGTTAATATCACAATCATTTTGTTTTTAGAATTTTCAACAAAGATAAATACCTATATCAAAAATGCATTTATTAAAAATTCAACAATCAAAAAAAAAAGTAACCATAATGATTTAATGTAAAACCCAGTGGATGTGCTTGTGCTTTCTTAAATATCAACTGTCCATTTTGTTTTGTTTGTGGACATTCAAAAAAAAAACCATGGCTTGTAAAAATGGCATCATATAACATAATTGTGACTCATCATATCGAAACGTACCTTAAGGGTCCCAAAATTAAAATTGATTTTTTGGTCTCATCTGAAAGATTATATTTTAAGCTTTAAAATGACACCTTGCTTTTGGTAATCGGATGTTCGATTACAAAGTTACATCCAAATTGGTAAAAGGTAATGGGCTGATTCCGAAAACTAAAGTTCTGAGAAAATCAAGTTTAAAGTTTCTGTACTGGTTAAACGTGAATGGAGAAAGGATTTTTATCTCGTTTTTTAAAACATTAGTCTTATGTTTTGGATGTTGGAACCTGATTAATATGAAAGAATACACTTCAAAGGTAACGTTTCTGATGAAATTAGAAATTCGACCTTCGACGTGATTTTTGACTATGCTCAGCTTCAATGGCCTGTATCTCGTAATTTACTATGCCGGTATTAGGCCAAAAAAAATAAATTGTTATGTTGCCCTCAGCGACCGACCCTATTCAAAAAAATTAAAAAAAAAGGAATTTTAGGGTCGGGAAAGCACCCAATTTTGTTCAGATTGGGTGTTTTTTTAGAAAATATTTGAAAATAGTGGAAAAGCACCCAAATTTGGTACTTAAGGTGCTTTTAAAAAAAAATTATTTTCCTACCGACACACTCAATTTTTAAGAAATCCCACTTGAGGGAAACACAACAATTAATTTTTTTTGGCCTTAAGGTACCTTTCTATATGACGGGTCACAATTGACATTGATAGTTGCTTTGATGTTCTTTGTCTTCTCTCATCAGGTTCGAACCCTATTGGAACAGGCAGTTGGCAATGACCTCAAAGAATTCAAATCATTTATAGATGAGCAGATGATTATTATTTTGAGACAAATGGACTCACCTTCAAAAATATTTGACTTTTTATACTTGGTAAGTAACTAGCCATGTTCATTTAACTTAACTCCCAAACGCTTAAAAACTATCTAAGTCCGAATATGTAATACAAAAATTTCCTGTCTTCCGCTGGGATTCTCATCCCCCGACCTCTCGCATCCCAATCCCTTGTCCAGCAATGGCACGCCACTGAGTATGGCCTGGTGTGGCAGCACTTTCATGTCCATACGCATCTCCCGTCTATGATGTATTTTACTTAGCAAAATTTCTTGATGTTTGCTTGTTGATTTTGTTGGACTGAGGCAGATTAGGGTTATAAATATGCAGGGATTGGGATATATTGTAAAAATGGTGTTCAGTCACTATAGGGATTAGATTTGTTTTGACGTTTTGCAAAAGTGGTGTACAAATAAATTTCTGAAACTTGTTAGTGTTACTTTCCAGTTTTCTGTGACAACTAAATCAGGCTCTTGGACATGTAAGATTTTTGTGGTGATATCACAGTAAGTTGCACAATTAAAGCTGCTTCCGCAGGTAACCAGATTTGCAATAATGATGCTACTTTATGATATGAATACTGTATGGAGTTGGATTTTGATGACACAATAATTTTTTTGACAATGAACAATATTATGAGTTTTGATTTCAGAATTTGTAATTATGATTGAACAGTTTTGTATAAAGTAGATTTTGGTGATATTTTTCATTTGGCAGTTGACTATAACTTATAAACCTTGAAGTACGCAATAAGCAGCCGATTAACACACAAAAACTATTATAACTATACAGGAAAGTAAATTAGTCCTTACTTTTCGAATCAAAACAATGTACCCAAACTTACTGAATATTCAAATGAAATTATATTCAAGGTTTGTCCATGTGTTGGCAACAAAATTGACCAAAAATAATACCAAAATCATGAACGATTCATGTTGAAAAATATAAATACGCGGTGATTTGGTCTTAATAAATCCTGATCAATCATTACTCTAGGCCAAACAATAATTTATTGGACAATTTAAACAAAAATCCATGGTACGGGTTGCATTGACAAACAATGTGGCCCAGCACGCTGAATTTCTGTTAAAACTGTCCAATAAATTATTTTTTTGCCTATAGTCTCTTAAACAATACAATACCACCAATTCACAATGTGTCAGAATACAAGTACAGTGCAACATCTTTTATCCGAACCTCGTTTTATATGGATTACTCTGTTATCCGGCTGAATAATTTCAAAGGAAAACATGTTTTGTCATTGCCTATTATCATGATTTAATGCATTTGAAGGACATTTTTGTAATTTTCACCTTCAAAAAGTGCTTACAAAGTTTATTCACACATTATACCACTTCTCATTGATTATTTTATGTTACATGATTTAAAGACTTATATGTTATTAAGGGACTGTTCACAAACACTTGTAAGGGGGGGCCTGATGCAAAAAAAAAATTTTGCGTCAAAAATTTGTGGTCAACCCCATAGAAAAGCATGTAAACTCAATTTTTAACGGAAAATTTGTGGTAAATTTTTTCAGGGCCCCCCCTTACGAGGGTGAAAAATTTTAAGGGCCCCCCCTTTTGGCATCAGGCCCCCCCCCCTTACAAGTGTTTGTGAACGGTCCCTAAGGCAGATTTACACACAATTCTCTTATCCGAATTTTTCACTTCTCTGGCCATTGTTTGGTCCCATCATGTCCGGATAAAAGAGGTTACACTGTAATGTGCTATGGATCTGATTGCTTGTTGTATATATTGTGATTTTCAATTTCAAATAAGGGGCTGCTTCAAAACAACCGGCGGCTGACCACCCGAATAGCAACCGGCCAGAACCAGCATTCCAGGTGGTCAACCACCAGTTGAATTTTGATGTAGCCCCTTAGAAAAACCTTTTAAAGATTTTTTAAAAGCTCAAAATGGATCATATTTGTGACTGTTCATAGCAGAGAATGATTTTCCAGTGGGATGTTTGTTTTTCTTTCAGGGATCTGAATGGAATGCTGGGAATCTTGTTGAACTTGAGCAGAATGGGTAAGTTGTGATTATCAGAAAAAAATCGCTTGTCATATATTGTTGGCATCAGAACAAGACATTGTATCCCTAAAAGTAAAATGTTCAATATCGGCAAAACATTCCTGTCCTGGAAATAATCTACTAATTACTATCATTGTGGTTTTCATGAAGGTATTTATAGGTTTTAAGCAAGAAAAATCACAAAAATACAGATTTTATGTGAGATACAAGGTTTTTGCACCAAAAAGTAAACATTATAATGTTATTATATTTCTTATGCAAAGTATGTCTAAGAAAAGATACAAGGTTTTATCATGAGATTTTGAGCTGCATGGAAAATTTGGTCATCAGTGGGTTTAGGATGAAGATGGGCTTACAAGGTTTTGTCACAACAAAAGTTAAATTTTCAGCTACAAAATGGTACCAAAAACTCATTTGTACCAGAATATGGGATACGAGGTTTTGTCGTGGGGCCGACGAGATACCATTAATGTAACTTGAAATGCGACCACACACAATATCGGTATCGAAACACGAATAGTTTACACTTTATTTTGGATAGAATGTGATGACCTTTTTATCTGGCAGAAGAAGTAAAGTAAAAGTTTTGGTTTCCCATTAACCCTCGTCTACCCAGGGGGGGGGGGGGTTGTTGTTGCTAAGGTTTTTTCCCCGCTGCATATAAACGCAAAAGCAACCGACCCCAGGCATTTGGGTAATCTCTTTTACATCCTTTGCGGTCATTTTGATGAAAAAATTAGGGGGGTACCACCTAAGGTGGGGTTAGGGTAGGCCGTCAAAGTTGGGGTGTAGGGGGGGGTTGGTGAAGCCCCGGAAAATTTTAAGTCGCCATTTTGAAAAATATATGCATGCTATGAAGCTGAAACTTGCAGGGCATGTTAGAATTATCATTTCCCTTCTTTATTAGCATAAAACCCGATGAAAATCGGTCATTTAGAACTTTTATAGCAAAATTTTGATTTTGGTGGCAATTTTTGCCAAAATCGTGATTTTTCCGATTTTCGACCTTTATGACGTCATAATTACGTAACGCCTTGGCCGATTTTTGTGATCTTGGTATCATTGGATAAGGGAAGGACCATACCTATCTATTAATAGCAAAACCAAGTTCATAGGGGGTTCCGTTCCAAAAATTTAGGGGGGGGGGTTGCAACAACCCCCCCCCCCTTGGGTAGACGTGTTACAAAAAATAGCCTGGGTAGACGAGGGTTAACCATGTGTATGTAGTTTTATTACAAAAAAATTCCATTTCCTTTTTATTTTGATGATTTTGAAAATAAAGAGTCCCATTGACCATTTTGCAATAAAATATCCAAAGTTAAAAAAAAACTGTTGAAAACTTGTGCAAGATCTTAATCAGCATCCATCTTAATAGTTATGTAGGAAAATATCATAGCAATTGACCTCAGCATCCAAATAAAAGTACAAAACAAAACAAAATAAAACAAAAAAACATTTTGCGTATATGTTTTATGTCCTTCAGCATGACACAAAGTTGTTTGTTTTTGTCTAATGATAATCTTTTCCTTTCACACAAAGAAATTGAAATGTGTCCTAGCATTTTTTATTGTTGTTTTAAATTACAGTATTGGATATGTTTTAAATGTGACCAAGGAGATCGACAATTTCTTCCCGGGACGCTTCAAGTATCACAACATCAGATTATACGATGTAGAGAGCTCTGATCTACTCAAACACTGGGAAGAAACATATCGATTCTTAGCAAAAGCCAAGTAAGTGGACCCTCATGGGCATAACCAGTGGGGGCAGGGGAACAGCTCCTCCCCCCCCCCCCCGACGCAAAAAAATGGGAAGGAGAGTAAAAAAGTGGGGAGGGAAAGGAAGAAGAGAAAGAAAGAAGAAAGAGGGAAGAAGAGAAAGGGGAAAGAAGAGGGAAAAGTGAAATGAAAAGAGAAAAAGAAAGAAACAAACACCCCTTATATATGAAACATCAAGTAGTGAAATCTACACACCAAATCAAGTGATTTGTGCTTTGAAATTTCCAAATTTTCTTACCAACTGGATAAAGGCTTGTAGCAGAGTTTTTTGTTTTCATTTTAAAAAAAAATTGATTTATAGTGCGCTATGCCTCCCAGATTTGTAATTCCATGCAGCCTCTGCTCACTTTACCGGTGTTTGCTAACCACTGTGACCCAAGTAATATCCATTCCACATTAACCCTAACTCCCAAACGCTTAAAAACTATCTAAGTCCAAATGCATCATACAAAAATTTCCCGTTCCCCCTGGGATTTGAACCCCACGACCTCTAGCATCCTGATCCCATGTCCACCTATATCAAGCCACCGAGTATGGCCTGCCATGACAGCCATTTTGTGCCCATCTTTATCCCCCGTCTGTGACGTATTAGGCGAATTTTTGCTTTTTGGATTTTGTTGAACTGTGATGCGTTAGGGTTATGAGCTATTAAGCATCATTTCAGGTTCAGCAGCAACCTCTAGGATCGCTGAAATTTGATAAGCCCACATATGCACCATCGCTGCCCGAATCAGCTCCTCGAGTTTGGGTTTCCACGAGACAATTAGCAGTAAGTTCCTTGTCTAAGGGAATTTCAAGTACACTCAACCTTTGGTACCAGTGGGTTTTGAACTTGGGACCTTCTGCACCGCAAGCGCTAGCTCAGTTGGTTAGTTCTCGGACTGTTAAACATGAGCTGTATTGATCGTTTCGCGTTCGAGTCCAGCTGGGAGCTGAGTGTGCGAAAACTGTATATATTCTATGAGAGTGTAAATTGCTCAAGCTAGGGTTGCGCCAATATGTAGGCCGCAGTAAGCCGTTTGGCCCCAGGGTGTCCAGGTAGTGATTTAACCCAATGAACTAATTGTATATGCTCTGTAAAGTGTGCTGAGGCTGCGTGAAACTACAAGTCAGGGGGAGGCATAGGTCACTATAAATCACCTGCATTTATTATTATTAAGCGAGCGCCTTACCATTTGAGCTAACGTGACTGCAGGCTTTATCTTGTAAGGTGCGCAGTTCAATTTTACCAAACTTTGAGTCATATTTAAGGATTTTACACCACACCAGACATGTTTACATTAAAATTCCCTAGTTAATATTGTACTTTGCTGTAAAGGTGGTGAGGTTTAATAGATAGGTAGGTGTAGGGGACTTAATAGAATAAAAGAACTCACCTATAACATTCCTTAGTATTTCTGGTATAAAATAGCAATTCAAACATACAAATTTATCAAAATATAGGTCTCAAGCTGGTGCAAGATTCCATGTAATTTATTTACTAATAGTAAAAATCTATTTTATAGGCTTAAAATGATTGTGATTTTCACTATTTTTACTAGTTTACTATCTAGATATGTTTATATCTCCTTCAAATATTTGCTTGAATGGTGAATAGTTTGGTTGAAATAACTCTAATAGCTTGCATTTTCTCATCCAATATCTTTCATTCTTGTAATTACAGAGAAGCTGGGTCCAAAGTACTTGTACATTGTAAAATGGGAATTAGCAGATCAGCATCTACGGTGAGTCTCAAAATGGAGCAAGACTGCTTAATGGCACTCTAATTCAGTAGTGTTATGGGACATGCTACACATAAACTTGTGTAAATCTAGATCTCGCTGAATTTCCAAAATCCAGGCCGTGTTAATAATTCCACAAAACGCTGAGAGCAGTAAAGTGTGGCGACCCTTTACAACATGCAATGCAGCAACCTAGCCAATGTAAGATTGATCTGATCCATGAAGATGGAAAATGGTCTGTGAAGAAGCAGATTGTCCTTGATAACACACTAAAATGTCTCATTGTTGTAGGTAGAAAGAGAAACCAGAATCAAAATGCCTTCTATATTGACCCTTTGCAAGGTCTGCAGCAGTGGCGTAGCCAGACCTTTCTCCAATGGATTTTATCGAACGACTTTACAGGGGTTCCAAGGGGCTGACTTGGCCGAGTTTTTCAAGAAAAAATCCCAAATATTGTGCTTTATGAAGTTTTCAACCTAATTTTTAGCGATTTTCAGCTCTAATTGTCATAATTTTATGAGGAAAAGGCAGTTCCTGCCCCCTTTATATTTTTCCCAGGTCTTCAAAATTTCTCCAAAAAAATTTCCAAGGTGGGCAAATTGCCCTCCTTGCCCACCCCTGGCTACGCCACTGGTCTGCAGTTTGCAGGTAGAGTTTCGGTCTGGACAGTGAATTTACTTAATCAAGGAACTTTTTTTAGGGGTACTCGCCAACATTTTGATTTCACCGCCATGTAAATCCTAATGGACGACAGCCATCTTGGTATGCTCATGGAGGGTGAGTTATTGTACCTCCAGCATTTTACAGTTCCGTGTGTCACACTTCGAGAGTCATCGTAACGGATTAGCAATACACGCTACTTGAAACGCAGACACAGTTTGCGCGTGAAACAAAATGCATACGCTGTATATGCGTCAAGTAAAGATTTACGCGATCTACCTGAATATGGGACCAAACTCCAAATATATCCGGAATAGGTACAATAACTCTGCTCCATGAGGGACACAAGATGGCGGAGAAAATCGGTTCCCCTATAAAAATTCCTTGGGTTCATACATCCGTGCTACTGGCGTTGAAAGTGGACATACAGTTCAAGCTGCATAATTATTTATGCGCCAAACTGTTGGCTCATATATATTTGACTTTGAGATTGAGGCTCTTCTTGCAAATGGCAGATTCAGAGCGATTAGTCATCATAGTGATTTTGGCTGTCTGAAGACTTCATTTATAAGTGATTTAGGTTTATTTAGAGATGTTTTTTCTTCATCACAAGTTTGCCAGATGCATTAATTCTACCCTTTGTTCAGTAAAAATTTGATCTGTTGTGATCTTGTTTTTATCTTAGTTTCACAAATCAAATTTATGCAATTCACATATTTTCATGTTATGCATGAAATTTGTGTCTCACCTGACAAATGTTCTTCAGCAAATCTTGGAAACGTTGATAATACTTGATGGGTGGGAGAGGCTTGGTCTGAACTTGATCCACATGCGATTTTCGTGTAAAATATGCTAATTAAGTACTAATTGCCAATACAGGTATTCCTGTTTATCATTTAAAGCTGATATCGACAATGCCATTGACAAAACCTCTTTCACTCTCTCAGCAAGCCTGCTTACATATTGTGTTTGTTGACAAAAACATAAGATTAAAATAAATAAAAAAAGAATAAAGTAAAATAAAATGAAATAGAAAAATACAATTCAAAAAACAGAGTGTCGAATTCAGCAGAGTGCCGCAAGTTGTAATTTCAATCTCTTAGCTCATTGACAAAGCTGTCGACATCAGTTGGTTGATATTTGGGGCATTGTCGACAATGCAAATACTTGCCAATACCAGCCCTAATCCCTCTATCGACTGTTTCACTTTTGTAGGTGATTGCCTTTGCTATGAAAGAGTACAGATGGAAGCTAGAGGAGGCCATGAAATTTGTGAAAGAAAAACGCAATGTTATCAACCCTAACAAGGGATTCAGAAGACAACTGGAGGAATATCAGGGCATTCTGGATGCAAGGTATGGAGAAATATAGAATACAATCATATAAAGGTGGAGATTCATACATAGTGGTAGAATTTAGAATATAATTGGTGAACTTCTGCACTATAAAAATTTGCTTACCTGGGGAGTACTTTCTGATGTGCTACATTTGTCGTCAACTAGTGTTCTGCTGTTATCTTCTTATTTTTAGTGACATCAGAAGATGACGTATGACGTCACAAGAACTTGAGTTCATTATTTTGTTCCAAAAGAGGAGCAGGGCAAAATAATGAACTCAAGTTTGTGACATCATATGTCATATACTGAACATCAGCAATAATAAGAAGATTACAGCAGAACACTAGTTGAGGATGTATTTAGCACATGCAAAAGTACTCTTGAGGTACATAAATTTCTGCAGGGCAGAATTTCCATATAAATTTCTGTGGTGCAGAAGTTTAAATCATCACCAATTTTAAGTTAGGATCAAATATTTGACATTTCATAGATTTGAGTTGGTATTTGAGTATGCAAATCTGAAAGTTAACTGTGATTGTATAGAACTATTTTAGATTAATATATTTAGATTCCATTCTGAGGATGACACTTGTTATACTCTAAAAAGCTTGATATCCTCATTCAATGTGGATTAAGTTATAGAGAGAATAAATCCTGTGCTGTTTAGACCTAAAAATGTTTTTGAATATATTTACTTGAAGAAATGTTTCAAAACATAGAACAGCTTATGAATGAAAATATGAAACAAAATTTGACAGCTAAATATCCGCCCAACAAGCTCTATGAATGTTTTGCTACCATTTCAGCGTACATCCATTAGGCGTTAAACGTTAAATGTGCTCAGTGTTACGAGTTTGTTGAAATATATTGCTATTAGTAATGCAAAACAAATTAAAATTAAACTGTATTTGTATCAATGTAGTGGAGAACTTCAATGAGCTTCATTGGTCGGTCTGGCTAAATGTAAATGATAAAAGCAATGACCCTTGACCTGCATCCTCCTGATTTGCTTCAAAAAGCAATACTAAAACCTTAATAGCTCTTTAACATAACAGGTAATTTAGAAAATAAAATGGTAATAGATTCTTTAAACCACTCACTTTCATTCTTTGACCATTCAATGACAGCCAATTAAAAATTGTTTGAAGTGCTTACTTAAAGTGTTTTTTCCTCCTTAACACATATTAAAATTAATGGGACATTAATGACTGGCAACACAGTAAATCTTTTATTCTTATTCTTTGTAAAATATTTGCTTGATTTGAAACCATAAATGATGTCAATTATTTGTCAACAAAATATAACTTCATTATTAAATAAAGTATCCCGTTCAAAAATAAGTATTCCAAATTTCCAGTCGGATTTCCTTAGAAGTAGTCACCCACAATGACAACATTTTTCAACATGTGTTATTTTTCTTTAATTTCAGCAACCAGAGAAATAATAAATTATGGCGAAGCAAATCAGAGAGTTCCTTAAGTACTGCAAGCTCAGCTGACATGCATGTGTGTGCTGACATCACTTTGGGAGACTTCCATCCTGGGGACCTCCAACCATCTTCAATGGAAGATTCCAAATTCCCATCAGAGGTTGATCCAAGGAGAAGATCATGGTCTCCAAATGATAACACAGCTGAAGACTTGCTCAGTGACCCGGGGGATGGAGCTCAAGCAGGCGTTACTTCCCCTATGTATTTGGACTCTCCAACAGCACGTTATGCAGGAGCAGGCATTGCCACCCTAGATTCAGATGGGAGTGAATTGCAAGAAATCCAATTTGTGGTTCCAGAAGTGCCTACAAGTCCAACTAGAACTTTAGATCAGTTACCACCAAAAG
>JXSR01S018557.1:142436-154633 GCA_000969725.1 Ophiothrix spiculata
CCCCCGGTCTGAAGATATTTAACTAGCAAGCCACAATAACCCTTGTGGGAATTGAGTGCCTATTCAGAGATGGATGTAATGCTTGAATATAATGTCAGGCATGAGAATGTTCAGGTTTTTACCTGAATTCAGGTATTTTCATGTTCAAAAATCCACAATTTCTTTGAATTTCAGCCTATTTTTGCTCTTTTGTCATCATTTTCAGGTATTTTTATGGATGTGTGTTCTCATGCCTGTAATGTAAAAGGGTGTTGACTCACAAAGTGACTCCTATCACGTGAAAAAAATCAAGAAAAAGAATGTTTTTTTCCTATATATATATATTTTGAATCGCATAATTAGGGTAAAGTACAATATTTTCCCCTGTAATTTCACAAATTTTTTACAGTTTATCTATTTGCTTTTGGAATGAATGTTTCAGTTACTTAAAAAACACTTTTAAAACGCAACGCATTAAGATTATTGGATCTTTTAACGAAGTTCTCACTTTATATTTTCCTGAAATACATTTGTATACATTTCAGGCTGACACTTTAGTCTATAACCCCCTCCCCCACAAAAAAGCATACAAAACAAAACACTGTTTACATTTGATAAAATATCGTATTTTAACTTCAGTTAACCTGTCTTAAATCTTGGGTCCAACTCCAAACCACCCCACCCAAAAAAGGGAATGCTTTAGCTCCCGGTGTCACTCTCCCAAAAAAGCAAACAAACTATAACAAAACACTGCACCTTAATTCAAATTATAGATGATAATATGTATCATATATGAACATACAAATCAACCTCAGTTGATCTTGCTTACTCTTTGCCCCTCAAAACAGTTTTTGACCAGATATTTGCCTTAGCTTCCGAATTTTTATTTCAGTGTTCAGTAGTGATTGGATAAAATTGAAAATTAGCTAATGTATTTTCAATGAATCGGAGAGCAGGCTTTCCAGGAAGTTTGGTTGGCAACTTAGATAAGACATTTTAGCTCCAAAAGTTAAGTTGGTAGAATAAGGAGTACACGCATTATTTAAAATATACAGGTGAGTGTAAATCCCCGGGGGGGGGGGGTACTTAGTACAAAAGTGATTACGGGGATGTGCCGCAAACTTGGGTAGCAAAATCAGGCTGTCTGGTATTTCAATGGGTCGTTTTTCTTTGCAAAATGTGGTATTTTGATGGGTCTGTTTTCCAAAATTTTCTAAAATTTGCGCCCAAATGGCGCAAATTTTGGATTTTTTTCTAAATTTCAAACAAAAATCAGAAAATTTTCGCCAAATTAGCGTTAATTTTCGGGGAAAATTTCATTTTTTGTATAAACTCGACTCAAAATTTTGGGAATTTGGTATATGGATGGGTCCCTTTTTCTTAAATATTGGTATATACATGGGTGGTACTTCAAATTTCCCAGCGGCACACCCCTACCAAAACCAAAATTGAGTACCCCCCCCCCCCCCCCGGGTGTAAATCCCGCCTAACATGAGATCATAGTCTTCCGAATTCACTTTACTTGGATAGCAATACATTAATCACATGAATAAATGAGGTATTCCACAGTAATCAATCCTTGGTCCACTCAGTACCATTATGTTTGTAAGCCAGTCACAGTCATACTCAGATCATACAGTTTCTTGGCAACTTCATCATCCTGTGCAAGACGGGACTCTTCTGCAAATCGACAACCAGTATAATACCGACTTGTCACGTAACCAACCGAATCATCTACTGCGCAGAACACGCTGGTTTGGGCGCCAGCATCAGCTGGTATCATAAACGGCCTGGAAGAAGAAAAACAGTCAAATGTTTTGTTTCTCGTAAGTGCAATATTAACATCTAAGCTAAGAGCCTGGCACAGTGACATTAGGTTTTACACTACTAAGTGCATCATCGCCACAAATCATCAGAAGTGATGGAGCCTGGAGGTAACAAGGTGCTTGCACTATTCATAGCCCAGCGTGCCAAAGTTGAAATTTCAATGTTGATTCAACGTCGGATCAATGTTGAAATATAAATTTCCAAGTTGAAAAGTTAAAAAATATTTAAACCTTAAAATCGTTTATTGATGTTCTATTATTTTAAAAAGGTAAAAGTGTTAATGATGTCATATAAGCAGCGTTCGAAATTCTGGTTGTCCGGTTGCCCGGGACAACCAAATCTAGCGCCGGACAACTTAAATTAATGCTATGGTTGTCCGGCGGACAACCATAATTTTTCAAAGTCAAATAAACATACTTCTTAGCATGTTTATTTCAAAACTGGAACCTTCGATAAAATTGTAAACTTTTCGAGTATTTTTCTACAATTCCCTGATCGCCGTAAAAAATATGACTTTTAATCAATTTGCTGTTGAAAAAAAATAGAAGTAAGTGTTTCATAGTTGTCTGCGCGCTTGGGAGACGTCAAACAAATTTCAGGTACCTTTTTGAGTCTGGCGCCGCGCCTGACGGACAACCAAATTTCTGACGGACAACCAAAAATTACAACCTGGTTGTCCATCGGACAACCAGGTTTTTTTCCATAATTCGAACACTGCATATAAGTCTAGAAAAGAGAAATTAAGAAAAAGGTTGAAATTTCAAAGTTGAAAACGGGTTCCGACTTTTTTGAAAAGAACGTTGAAAGAACACTGAAGTTTCAACTTAACCACTTTTCAATGTTTTTTAACCTTACCAGTTTTTCTTAATTTCTCTTTTTTATACTTATATGAAGTCTCACCAAAATCAATAGCACCTTTAAGAAATATGAATGAAACTACATTCGGATCATGTTTAAAACCCAGTCAGTAAGACATTTTTAAGTTGAAATATTTTTTGAATCATCGTTGAAATTTCAACTTTGTGCACACTGGGAGAAACATTAGTTGCAGAGTATTAAATCATTTACACCGTCCCAAATCTTTAATTTAGATCAACTTACCACAAAACGACAGCTGCTAACATAAACAACAGCTTTTTAGGTCCTTCTGCAGCCGCAATGTTATTTTTAATGACGTCAGTATGTACATATCCCGGATGTAAAGAGTAAGTAGTCACTCCAGTACCTTCCAATCTCTTTCCAAGTTCTCTCATAAAGAGAATATTTCCTACTTTAGTCTGTCCGTACGTTTTTAACATTCTCGTCCTTGGTGGCGCAGTTTTTTGGCGTAGATAGAATAGTTCGTTATGATTTTTGATGGCGCTGTGTGCTGAGGATGAGACTGTGACGATCCTACTGGGAGCTGATTGTTTGAGTTTGTCGAGGAGTAAGTTTGTTAACAGGAATGGTGCAAAATGGTTGACCCACATAATGATGTCGTAACCTTTTACGGTTTCTCCATCTTTGCCAAAAGCAATACCTATTTGTGGATAAAAATAATAATTATTATTAGCTAAATATGTAGGTAATTCAAAAATTATTTATGCTGATAGAGAAAGCCAGAAAAATGACTTGGGATTTTAGCTTTCGACTTAGCGCGAGCTGCCTAGCTGGGCTCATTGATTGGTACGTGGTAGGGGAGACCTGGGGAACGATAGCTCTAAATAATTGCAACAAACACTTCTAACATTCAACGGAAAGAATACGTCACGAGAAGACACAAGAAAAACCATATACATTTGTAAATGTTATTATTAAAAAAGTTTCGTTGACAATTAGTGGTAACTAAAACACGAGAGGACCCGTATACCTTACCAGAGAAAAAATATCTATGTACAGTGTGCAATAGGTAAATTCCCCCTGGCATTCTCTGCATGGGGAGTTCATTACTAGAGGTCAAGATGTTTGTGTAGCACAAACAAACACTTTAAGATGGTAGCTTACATATCATAGCACATCTTAGCGTTTACAGCATCAAAATTGATCAAATTTTCGCAAATATACAGCAATTTTCCCGAGGAAGTGAAAATTCAAGGTTCTTGTAGTTCAAAATATCCGAAACATTTACGGCTCTTTTTGGAGCCATATTTTTACCTTAAGGGTTCCATCAGACTTTCTCCCGTATTTAGAGCTGAATACAGAAGGAACAACCTTTATATTGGAAATCTATTTCTCAATCCACGTTGAGGGCGCTTTTCAACCGGCACTGGGTCCAAAGAGTCAGAAATATTTTTGAACACAATGTTGACAACAACTTAAGATCAGATAGCTAACAAAACTAAAATATGAGCAAGTTTCTAAGACTGTTTATCACAGTTTTATGGTTGTAATATATATAGGGGGAATTTACTTATTGCACACGGTATAATTACTGTTGCAAACATTTCTCCCGCAGTAATGATATACTAAAACACGAGAGGACCCATACCATACCAAAGAGAAACCATAATCAATGTATTTACTGTCGCAAACATTTCTCCCGCAGTGATGATGACAACATAAATTTAATTTCAGACATGGGAGGACACGCACGAAAGAGATACCATGTATTATCTTGTTACTATTACAAGAGAAACTGTGTTGCAATAATACATTGATGGTGTTTGGGTTTGGTGAATGTTTGGTTCTGCCCACCCTATTCACCTGTTACTATCTTTAGGAATCTTTAACAGAAATATGTACATAATATAGATGGATTCTTCCATGTTTCGTCTGGTCAAATTCATCGCCATCTTTGATGCTTATGTAATGTTGCAGTAGTTACATTGTAAGAAAATGAGCGAGTTTGGAAATCATCTACTTTAGTATCCTATGAGATCCACTCGTTTGAGGTCATGTCAGCTTAATTAAGCCTACTTGCTTTGTTAAAATTATGTAATCTTTTGTTTATAATGTTATCTGTCATCATCATCATCATCATCTTTCGGCTGCGCAGCAGTCGACCACAAGTTTCCTCCAACCACAACGGTTTTAAGCCATTTCTGACAGATGACTATGATTCAGCATACCATCTGCATCTCCCAGAAGACAGTGGATGTATTTTGAGAACAAGGTTCCGTGTCTTCCAGGTCTCCTCTTTCCATGCTTTGAGACATATAAAATGATACAATGTCAATGCATACTCTTTAGCAGGATCCCCATCAGGCATGCGCAGTACATATCAAAAGAATTTCAATTGACGACTCTTGGCTCTCTCGACAAGGGGCACAGTCTCCGTAAGATTGTAGATAGTAACATTTGGTACCCTATCAATGTTGTCTGTAAAACGTTCAAAATGTCAGAAAAACTGACCATAGTCAGCTAACGGACAACAGAAGTTCGAAAAACCTGCACTACAAGAAAGTTGGGCAAATATACACCCCTACCAACTGTTGGGCAAACTCCACAGATGGCAGATGGACTCGCGATTCCGCTTAAATAGTTTTGCCCGACATTAGGTCAGGGATTGTGCCCAACAGTGTTATTTGTGTTTTGCCCAACGTTGGTAGGAATGTATATATACTTCATCAACGTTGGGCGAAATCACCCCTAAATTGCCCAACTTTCTTGCAGTATGGGAAGGATAAAGTGGTCAGACAACCATGGTTAGGTAACGGAAACTCCCGTTAGAATTATTCCGTACCTGCATTATTGACGAGAACATCGAGCCTTGACTCCTCTTCAATAATTCTTTCCGCAAAATTGACAATGGACTCCCTATCTGCCATATCCAACTGTCTGAAGACAACATCTGGATTGCCTGATCTAGTCCTGATCTCCTTGACGGCGACGGCTGCTTTCAGTGGGTTCCGGCAAGCCAAGATGACCCTGGCTCCTCGCCTGGCGAGATCGACGGCAGTGGCTTTACCTATGCCAGCATTGCCACCTGTGGAAACACGATAAAATGATAAGAGAGTTTTGACAAAGCAACAAATTTGAACATTTAATGTGATGGTGATTTCATCGTTCGATCAGATGTGTAATTTTGTTTCATTTTTGTGAAAATGCCCACTGTTTTTTTAACACTTTTTTCTTTTTCGAATTTGTTTTGGGTGTCTCAAAATTGTTTCTATAAATTTTTAAATATTGCCAAAGTAGATCAAAATTTGTCCTTTTTGGCCAATATTGATGCAATTTCTTGTCTCGAATGTTTTATTAAAAATTATAACATCATTATGTTCAGTATTGAAATCTGCCTCTTTAATATACTTGTATATGATTCAAACCATTATTTATACCAAAGAAGATATCAAGTGTTTCCATCATGCATTGCTTGCTATTGGATATTTGTATAAGTTGTGTTTAGTCTTAGTGTGAAATTACCCTAGATTAATTTCAATTGTTGTAATGCACTTAAGGGGTTTTCTTAGAGATGCAAACTCTTCTTTGATTTTCTTATAAATTTAGTATTTGGTATATATATTTGTGCTGATAACGAAATCAATCTAAAATAAAATATATACGTCACTGTGCTCGTTTTTGAGATACAGGCATTTCAAAAGTACTTTTTTCCCCAAAAATCACCCGTTTTACCACACAGAGTATAGGGAAAGCTCAACAGAGTAGAACATTATGTGCTTGTAAAATAGTAAATACTCCATTGATTTTTTAAATTTCACTTCAAAATACTGAAATAAAAAATAGGGTCACCGTGTTAGTTTTCAAGAAAAATTACAAAAACGGATATTTTTCAATAAAATTTGATTTCTTTGATGGCACATCTGCGTCTGTATAATTTCCTGCGTATATATTACGCAGCGTTAGTAAAGCGTGCGTTCAGTGTGTATATTGAAATTTGCTTACGCAAAAAAGTGTGCAAACAATTTTTTGAATTTTTACTATTTATAAAAGAAATCGTTATCCCGAGTCGTAAGCAACTGTATCTCTGAGAAAACCCCTTAATTTAGGGCAAACTTCATACATGAAACTACTTCCTATAAACAAAGTTAGGGAGAAATGGGAAGCAGTGTTCCCCTAAGGCCATATGTCGCGAAGTTGGGTTTCCAAAACAAAAAAGACAGAAATAGAGATTTGGTTGTACACAACGATCATTTATTCCACTTTTATTCAGATAATATTTAAAATTACTCTAATTTTTGAACTTTCCGATAGTTCTAGTATACTAATATTTTTCCCTTTTATGTCGCTATGGCACAAAGTCAAAATCATTAGGGAGCGGAAACACTGATGTGAAGCACCTATACAAATCATCTTCTTTTGGGTTTATAGCCGTTTATGCTAGATTGCTCTTCATATTAAACTTTGCCGAGGTAATGGTCGAGCCAGATGCTCAGTGGTTCGATAACTTTGAGCCTCACTACGCCCTCAAAAAGTTTCAAGGCTAGCATGGACTTGATAATATGCAAAAAAAGTATGAACTTACCTGTAACAATGACTGTCTTCCCCTTTAACGTCGTTTTACTACGACAGTACACAGCCCTGACAAACTTCACGTATGTCACGACAGAAATAATAGCAACAACAACTCCACACAAAATAAGATTTGCCATTGTGGGGCATCGAAGTTCACATTCAAGTTCAACGAAATTTCTTGTTATTTAAGCTTAAATACACCATGACTGCAATACGAGAATGCGATGACTGCACCAGTACCTTTGCTATCATTTGACGTAGATCGCTAGTTGTAACTTTGACGAATCAAAAACTTCAGGTATCACTTTGGTCCCAATCTGTCACCATCTTCAGCTCAATAACCAATAATATCATTTTCATCATAAATCAATATTTAAGTTACAAGTACGTACTATTAATACTCTCTTCGATGCTATTTAAAAATAAATGACCTTTGATCTTGACTGAACAAACAGTAATTTATTTTCATCAATTCCCACTGGTAACTGGGAAGCGATTACTTCTCAACTTTTACAATCAGAATAACCAACAAGTTGTAGATTCGGTTGTTTTCGGTTAAATTTGGTGACTGTTCGGAGTATATCCTAAAATATTTACTTGATAGGATATCCTAAAACACTAACGACACCGACTTATATATATACCTGCTTTAATACATAAGATATATTTTTATTGTGTCACCTCATTAATCATGTTGACACTGCACTGATAACAGTAGCTAACCTTACTACACTCTCGAGGCCCCTTTTAGAATTTACCTATATGAGTACAGCCCTTCATATTATGTATGTTCATAAATTTCAATAAAATCCAAGTATATTTAAAACCAGACTTGGTTATATAGCTTACATGCTTGACAAATTTGTTTCGCAAGGGGAGCGTAAAGGCCATCAGAAGCTAGTAGCAGATCCTGCTACTAGCTTCTGATGAAAGGCCAACCCTCGCTCATCAGAAGCTAGTAGCAGATTATATAACCTTTGTGTTCATAAATTTCCAAAATTATTAAGAGAATAAACCAGTATTATTAAGTCACAAAGATTTTTCTACCAAAGTTAAACATTTTAACCTCTCACCCAATGAACCAATGAACTCTTATTTTTGACAATTGATCCCACATATTTTTCTCTTAACAGATGCCAGAAATCAATTTTTTTTTGGAGATTGTGCTCTCATTGAAGGCTCCAAGTCAAATAACTTGGTAACCCTAAATCTCCACTACTGAATGCACGATATTGGACATTGATATTGGACTGCCTCCTGGATGGGAGGTTAGTCAGAAAATGTTTGCCTAAACGTTATCGTTATAGATAAAGTCGATAGATATGTCGTACTGTATCTGGAAATTCGCTCGAAAATCCAAAACCGCCGAGTGTCATGTTACCATTTGCTCTAAATAAACAAGTACAGAATTCCGTTTCCTTTGAGACCAATAATGCACATGTTGTATAATCATGAATGTTTTCTTGCCTGGTTCAAATCCCAACTCCCTTCCTCAATGAAGTTATCATATATCAGTCAGTCTTGTTGGAAAAATAAACATTTACTGTGACATGTTTTCTAAACCTCTTGGTTTAGTGGTCTAGCAAACGGTATGATGAATATTTATTCAGAAGGGGATGTGAATCTAAAGGAATATCTTCAGCATTCGTGATTCCATACAGTTCAATATGTGCATCAAGGTGCTGTATTTGTATCTGGTAGAAATCGAGTACAACTCTAGTACAAATCGAGTACAATTCTAGTACGTAACAAGATAATTGGGAATGTGCACATTTGAAAAATCATTCGAGTATATTTTAAGTACCATTCTAGTACACATTATTTTGTACTAGAATTGTACTTAAAGTGTACTCGAATGTTGTTTCAAATGTAATCTTGTACTAGAATTGTACTCGATTTCACTCTTAAATTAATTTACTCTTTTTGAGTAAAAAGGGAACCACCCTACCTGTTGAGTAAAATGTTTGAGCCAAAGTTTACTCAACCGAGTAAAAATTTTACTCAACTTGAGTAAACTTTGGCTCAGTTTTTTACTCAACAGGTAGGGTGGTTCCCTTTTTACTCAATAAGAGTAAATCAATTTAAGAACGTTGGTAGAATTGCGCCGTATTCGAAAAAATGAATGGAGTTTTGACATTCAATGGAAAAATTGTGGCGTTTTGGGTGCGTGCTCGTTGGATGGCTCGTTGATGGCTCTTCGCACAGTCGCGTCTCCATTAATTTCTGGCGTTTTTATATCTGTAGAGGAACGAGATTAAAGATTTAGTCAGGAAAAAACAAGAATAAGATTCTGAATAACATACAAAACATCAATAAATTTCGCACGTAAAACACTTATTTGTTTCGAATGTAATTGCAATAAATATAATAAACGAAAACAAGTTATTTTCAGTTCAATTCAAATTTATTTCTATCAAGCACATTCAAAAGCACTAAAGATGGAGGAGATACAACAAAAGCGAGAGCCTGATGCGATGATTACTATACTACTTAACCACTTAAGGTTGATGGGAAAATAAAGCTTATGCCCATAACCACCTTTACAAATATACATGACATGTAAAAAACAATTAACAAAGAGCATGAAGAGCGCACAACAAAACCAAAAAGTCGTGGGTTGTAGCAAGCAAAACATGAAGGCGGATTTAAAACGTCTTAAGAAGTCGTAGCACGACAAATAGTGGTCACCAGTATATAACATATGAAGTATATGAATAACTGAAGAAAGAGGATACTTCTGAAAATGTGTAATGACTTTGAGTTTTTTACATTTTGTGGCAGATGGTTCCAAACTTTTGGTCCAATATTAAATATATTATTTAGTTTGTGTATTTCGATCAAATAAACATTTCTTTCAAGGATGAATACAGGAGCAGGGAACTAACGACTAAGATGTAGTTCCTCTGATCTCCCTATCATTTATTCTATCATGTTCATCCTTAATGTATATAGCTGTAGTTTAGTTGTAATCTTTGTAAAATCTATCAGTTTGATATTCAAAACTCTTAATTGGTTTCGCTTTGTTTCAGATGTAAACCTGAAGATGACAGCAATGCCAAAAGTATTTGTAGAATTGCAGTAGATTAGTAGAATATAGTAGATAAGAGTTATCTGGACCGGGTTGACTCCATTGTACTATATAATCATTTCTATTTCTTGAATTATAAATGTTGTGACAAGAAAATATGCCATCAAATGAATATCGCGCAAAGTCATGTCTTTGTGTATTTGTCCGTTTCTGAAAAAAGTACATACGCAGTGATCGTAACCTGCTCCACTTCCTCTGTTGTTTCTCTTTAATTCGTCTTGTAAGTATCTTTATCTTATAAATCAGGTTTTTGTTTGGACGCACATAACCGTGTCCACTTTTGAACAAAACTACAAAGTTACTATATTTTTTGGATTATTTCTAGTTTAACTAATTACTCATTTGTATAGAAGTCAACTGCAAATACTAATTATCTTGTTAACACAGCTAAACTGCTGATCAGATATAACAATTAAATTGTTACAGTAGTAACCAAGCGTTGGACCATTGACAATGCTTTGTTAGCTTAATTAGACACTTTTGTCTTAAAAAAGGTCAACCAAATAAACTGGCACTAACCTTGTCCCGCAGCTAAGAGTAGGAGTTTTCTATAATATTAATGCCCTTAAATCAATGTTTTTCCCCTTTTTTAAACTCTAGTCACTTTTGGTAACTAGGAAAGGTTTTTTGTCTATGATGACGAACAGCCTTTCTCTCGCCTGGGTTAGACTGATTAGAACTTCACCTAAACTTGTGATATGATGGCAAAATTCGGTTTCAACATCTAGTTGTCCTTCTTGATCAAGTGACGCAAGAACTATTAAGTCTGAACTAATATGTCAAACCTTGATAAAAAGATTCGCCAAAGCAAACAATCTGCACTGTAACAACAAAATATGATAAAGATGAAACTGAAAATTAAGTTGTACGTATAGGTGGGTATAACGCCACGGTAAACTTTCAAGTCTGGTGGCACCAGACTTGAAAAGCTCTTGAAAGTTTAACATGGACTTAATTGATACCTTTTTCTAAACCGTTCATGTAAAACGTCCACGTACAGCGTGATCTTTCGTCTATGATTATATATAGGTCACATGGGGTCTTATATGGACGTTTTACCTAAACTGTGACACTAAAGGTGTCTATTTGGTAATGTCACATGTCTAGATGTGGACAATTATTGAGGTCCCGGGTTCGCTTTTGTTTGCTTGTTTATTTGTTTGTTTGTTTGTTTGTTTTTTGTTTTTGTTTTTTTCTGTTTGCACCCTCGATTCTTTCTTTCTTTATTTCTTTCTCTCTTTCCTTCTTTCTCCTTCTTTTTCCATTGCTGATTTTTACAAACTTTGATCATATTTCCTCAGTTTTCGCTTATCTTAAAATGGTACTATTTTCAATTACCATTATTATCATCCCTGATCCATTTCCTTATATTATTATGATTGTTAATTAACAAATCTACATAATGTTCATAGTTATATTAGCCTACTTTACATCCATAATTGTATCTTTGGAGTAATGGGTGCCTTCAGCCACACGCCTCGCGTTTTTGAAGGCATCCATATCTCACATATGCAAATTTTTTTTCTCTATTAGAAATGTTGTATATTTATAAAGTGTTATTATATTTGTATATGTTGAGAGAAAAACAAATAAACTAATCTGAATCTGAGTCCCGCGACCAGCACTTTATGTTCATTTGGTTTTCAGTCCATGCTCGCTTCCGCAGGTTTTACTCCGGGAACTCCGGTCTTCCTCCTGCATTCAAAACTGATTTTAAAAAACATCTTGGAGCCCTGTTGAAGATAAGCTTCCTTTAGCTTCCTTGGCGAAAGCCTAAACAAGGTGATTTTTATACCCAGATATAGGAAATAATCTTTATCGTCTGATAAAAACCTTTGTCAAATGAAACAAAATTATGATAAAAATGCAATGTGATTTGGATATGATGAAATATTTGTACAAATTGTGCATT
>JXSR01S018557.1:181428-191699 GCA_000969725.1 Ophiothrix spiculata
TTTGACTGGAATTAAAGGCACTTGATACGGCGATTTCGCGATGTAAATAAATGGCCATGTTACCCTGTCACGTGACCGCGTATTACGGTAAAAAAATATGCAAATTTCGCAGTTGCTGCCCCACTATAGTGCTCGTAAGTTCTCGCCAGTCAAAACAAAATAATCCCGACTGACGCTATCGTAACGATCTTCATTCATGGCATCAATTTCCTTCTTGTCCAAATCCATCAAAATATCTCTCTTTATCACTATTATCAACAAATAGACACGGCAAATAGAGAGCTCAAATTATCGGTACTCTTTCGCTCTCCGCCATTTTTATTCACCGATCGAACAATTAATTGCCAACTAATTGATAGGCTGAGAGTACAACAAGTACCTGAATTGGTGTTCGTTTGTTTTTAGTATTTTTACGCAAGTCTCCAGTAAGCTTTTTACAAAATTTGGTGGGTTTTTTTTTTTTTTAATTTTGATGCGAAATATAAAAAAAAGATATGCGGGAAATATGTAACTAAACAGAAATGCGCGCGTGTTACCAGAAACAAACTTTTTGTTTTATTTGGCCTTATCTGAATATTTTCACATGGTAGGCTAAAATATCTCCGAATCACACTTCTTTGCAAATTATTTTATCCTGCACAGGTTGAAGTAGCCACCCCTTCTCGATATAATTAACAAAATGATATACGACAAATTACTTTGAATTACTTTAAATGCATAACACTTCTTAAATACAGTCATTTCCAGTGCCGAAGACACCTTACTTACATAATTTAAATTTTCACTATCGAAGTGATTTACGTCTCTAAAGTTCAAAAAGGGACATTTTTCCCCTTAACAATGCAAGAAACCTGAGCGAATGAAACATTAATGCGTGCCACACACAGAAAAAAGTTGTGTTAAAAAGGGAACATGGTTAACAGGTTGGGTTAAATTTTGCAGAATGTTGGGTAAAGTTTGACACAATGCTTGGTAAAACGTGCACCATTACCCAACATTGTGTCAAATTTTACCCAACATAGCGCAAAATTTAACCCAACCTGTTAACCATGTTCAGTTCAGTTCAGTTCATACAGTTTTATTTTCCTTAAAACAATATATACAAGAATTAAAAAAACAATTAAATCAAAACAAAGGGGGATATGATTGAAAAGCCAATTAGGCCAGATATAATCACAACCCATATTAAAGAAACAAAACACTGTTAAACAAAAGACGAAAACAATATAACAAAGCCATTGTGCTCCATGTCTAAATTATTACTGATACTTTAACAAGAGGTGGCACTTTATTTGAGTACGAAAGTGTTTGACAGAATTTGAATTTTTTATTTTGTTATCAATCGATTTCCAAATAATAGGACCGACAGTTTTAATTGACTGATCCGAAAAAACTGTTTTATTCCTGGTAAGTCATTACCATTTCTGGTGAAATATTCATGCAAATCATTATGTTTAGTAAATAAGCTTGTGAAACTCCCCCGCAAATTTTTAAACCAATAATTGAACATGAAAGCACCTGCTTCTAGTTTATATGTATCATAAACATTTAAAATGTTTAATTCTTTGAACAAGGGAGCAGAATGACTTCTATAGTGGCTATTTGTGATTGATCTAACGGCCCATTTTTGAAGTTTGTATATTTTATCTAAATAACTACGACATGTATTTCCCCACACCAGGATATTGTAATTAATGTAGGGTAAAACAAGAGTACAGTACAGAGTATACAAAACTCGTTTAGGTACAAAATATTTTAATTTGTTGATGACACCAATATTCCGGGATATAGTTTTAGTAACTCCATCAATATGGTTTTTCCATGATAGATTCTCATCTACAGTGACACCAAGGAATTTAGTTGTTATCACTCTCTCTAATTTTGTATTATTTAGTTCAACAATTATATTATCATCTTCTTTAGGATTACTTTGGCGTGTACCTAAGATCATGTAATTGGTCTTTTTAGCATTAACTGAGAGTTTATTTGCGTTAAACCAGTTGGTTACCTCTTTTAATTTATTGTTTAGATAGCACTGATTTTACTTGCAAGATTTTCATGAGAGTATAAAATAGTGGTATCATCAGCAAACAAGACACATTTCAGGACCGATGAAGTGTTTACAATATCATTAACATATAGGATAAATAAAAGGGGACCCAATATGGAACCTTGAGGTACACCACAAGTTATTTTTTTTGAAACTATAAATCTTGTTATTGTAAATAACATATTGTTTCCTATTATTTAAGTAGCTCTTAAACCAGTCTAAAACTTTTCCACGGAATCCATAGTATGTTAGCTTATGTAGTAAGATGTCGTGGTCGATGGTGTCAAAGGCTTTTGACAGATCTAAAAATATACCCAGTGATTGTTGTTTGTTTTCTACTGCTTTGCAAATTTTATCTACAAAGTCAATTATTGCCATATAGGTTGAATGGCCAGTACGGAAACCATACTGATTTGAATTAAGTATTTTGTGTTTGTCAATGAAATCAACACACCTGTTGAAAACTAATCGTTCAAGTATTTTGGAAAAGCTTGGTAGTACTGATACTGGCCTGTAATTAGAAAACACTTGAGGATCATCTTTTTTTATAAATGGGAACGACTTTGGCAATTTTCAGACTATCAGGGACTTCACCAGATGATATTGACAAATTAAATATTCTAGTAAGTGGTATTGCAATTTCTTTAGATATCATTTTTAAAACATTGTTTCCAATTTCATCATGGCCAGGACTTTTATTTTTGTTAAATTTCATAATAGTCTTAATTATTTCTGTTTCCACAATTGGTTTCATGAATATATTTTCATATAATGGGCTATTCATGTATTCAAAATAGTCTTTCCCTGTATGATTAATTTCTTTAGCTAATTTTGGTCCTATATTAACAAAACAGTTATTGAATTCATTGGCAATTTCAACAGAGTCAATTACTTAATCAGTTGAGTCACTCTTAAAGGCTGTTTGTTTAGTGTCTTTCTTAGTACGCCCAATAATAGTATTTATCATAGTCCATGTTTTTTTCATATTTCCCTTACTTTGTTCAAATCTTTTGAACATATAATCTCGTTTAGATTTCCGAATGAGGTTATGTAATTTATTACGATAAGTTTTAAATTTTTGAGTTCGCTGAGGGCTTGGGTTATTTATATATTCTTTTTTACAATTTATTTTTCGTATTAATACTTTTTAGTAAGCCTTTTGTAATCCATGGACTTTTTGGTTCTTTTCTCTTATTAAACATGCACTTCTTATTTGGAATACATTCATCATAAATTTGAGTAAATGTTTTCAAAAACAATTCATAATCATCATTGACATTCACATCTTTTTAAATATTGTCCCATTGTACTTTAGACAGTGTTTTCCTGAGCTTGGCAACATTGCCATCAGTCAATATTCTTTTGTAAGTGTACTTATTCTCACTTTGTTTATTTTGAACAGACCATTTAGTAGTAACAATAGTAGGAAGGTGATCACTGATGTCAGTCAAGACAATTTTACGGTCAACAGTTTGATCATAGTTGGTCAATATGTTATCAATTAATGTAGCACTTTCTTCAGTAATTCTGGTCGGCTTGTGAATGGATGGTATAAGAGAATAAGAGTAAATAAGGTCAAGATAATCGTGAGTAGGTCTATCTGTATCGTCTTTCAGTAAATCGATATTGTAGTCACCTAATATGAAATTTATTTTATTTTCATGATTAATTTTTTCAAGAATGGGGTTGAAGTCACTTATAAAATTGTCAATGGCTGTATGTGCGCGATAGATGATGCCTACAATAATATTTTGCGGTTGGTATTTTCGATTTCAATAAAACATGATTCATAGTTATGATTTGCTACATTGAGGTAATTACGTAATATATATTGAACCTTTTCTGATATATACATACATACACCTCCTTTTTCACGATATTTACGATTTGTATATTCTAAATTATAACCAGGATGATGAAAATACTTTGCAGGCTTGTCTTTCAGATGAGTTTCAGATAGGCCAATAATGGTAAATTCGTGGTCAAATATTGCTAAACATTCCTTCAATTTATCAAAATTTTTGTTGATACTACGGATATTGACATTTAAAAGGGAGAGGTCATCAGATTTAATACTATTTTTCAATTGATCAGGTAAAATATATGAACATTTCATATTTGTTTCATATATTTCTTTACCATCATTTTGTAGAGTATTTTCATATCTCAAGGTGTTAAAACACATTTTATCATATTTGGACATAATTAATTCCATATTATATTTGCCGGACCCAATCTTCGGATGGGAATGATTTTTAACATTTTCACAACGGTATTTACAAATGTTATTTGGAGGTAAGTGATTTTCACATTTTTTATGGATACTCTTTTTACATGTATAACACAGACTCTGCTTGTCATGTGGTTGAACAGCTTTGGAGCAATGGCAACAACAAATTAACATATAACAATAACAACAATG
Organism: Ophiothrix spiculata; assembly: GCA_000969725.1. Taxonomy (NCBI): domain Eukaryota; kingdom Metazoa; phylum Echinodermata; class Ophiuroidea; order Amphilepidida; family Ophiotrichidae; genus Ophiothrix; species Ophiothrix spiculata. The sequence goes on from JXSR01S018557.1 coordinate 185,901, forward strand.
AATACTCAACCAAAATAAGAAAAGACACAAAGTTCCAAAGTAAACAAAAAATTATATAAAATGTGCAATAGCAAAAATTAAATAATAATACCAGATGACTTTTGAGTCTCCGAGGCATAGGATCAATATATTACACAGCAAGTTGAAAGAAAATGATAAATTTGAATGCTCTGGTATATTCAAATTTCTTTTGCATTTATATTTTATATTTTTCTTTATATTCACAAATTTGATTGATTCATGAGTTTTTGAGTATGGTAATAGTAGAGTATTCATAAACTGCAGTTACGTGTTACATAAACATAAATGACTTTTTACTATATACTCACTTATTTTCTTTATATTGTAAATTCATATTCTCTCATGTTTTTCATTTTTCTAACTAAAGATGTGTTCATTCAGTTTGGTACGTAGGTCTTCCAGTCCATATCGAATCTTTTGGCTTGTGTTCTAAGATAACTCTAGTGTTTCTGACAACAATTCTTGTTGCTTGATTCTGTTCCTTTCTTAAGTGATAGGCAATGGAGGCTAATTTACCTCTTTCTCTCTTCATAGAGGGTGGCAGGTCTTCAAGTACACGTAATTGTTCCCTTTTTATCACAATTTTTTTTTTTCTGTGTGCAGTTGTTTTATTTTTTATTACAACCAGTACTGATTACAGCAGTTGTCGAAGCGTATTTCATATCGGAAAACCGCAAACATGAAAACATTTTGTTTTCAGGGAGTACAATAATATAGAACAAAATATTAACATGTTGGAAACAGATTTAGGTTGCATTAGAGTACCCGTATTTCAAACTGAATGCGAGTGGGCAAATAAATTATATAGGTACGTTTTCACATGCTGGTGTTTCATCCAAATGCTACGCACTTTAATTGAGTTTTACACATTTTAAACACACCCTGTAGGTAACATTTAAAAATGTTAGATAAGTTATATTAGGTAACATTTAGAATAGGTAACATTTAAAAATGTTAAGATAAGTTATGATGCCCTTGTATCCATTGTTTACTGAGGAGAACATTCGTGTCTTGGGTATACCTTTCAATTCTAGAAATTCATAAAATCACGGGTCAAAGTATTCACCCAGTAGTATTAAGATGCATTAGATATCCAGGAAATGATTAAGAAGTTTCGTAACCAAGAAAACAACATTTTACCCACTGGTTGTAGGGGAAAACCCTGCCATGAAGGTGGTGGAAAAAATCTCCCCTACTTAGAGTAAAGAAAAAAAGACACAAATTCTACACTGATTTGAAAGTTCAACGTATCATTTGTATGTTTTTGAGTTGTTATTGATATCCAATTTTTATGACACACATACCTCCATGTTTGAGAATATTTCAGATATTGTGACAGGTGCCGTGTCGAATTAGGGTTTCTGTGAAATATGATGCCTCTTTAATTTCTGTCTAGCACTAATAATATTGACAAATATCTGATAGAACAAAGTTTTTAATATCAAATTATTGCATTCTACCACCTTCTGGGGAGGTTGAAAAGAGCAGAAAACATTGAGAGATTATTAGATGTGTATAGCCTATTTACATAATAGTTATGCATGGGAACACTATATCCCAAACTCGTTGAAGAAACTCTTTATCAAAAACGAATTTCATAGTAATTTAATGTCTTGCGGCTTATAAAAGCTTCTTAAAAGGTTATTTTCATACTTTGGTCAACCAGTTTATTCCGTTGTGATACATGATATTACATAGTTACACTGTTATACTGTTGGGCAATTTTTTAGCGTTGGTTAAACTATGAACAACCCAATTGTTGGGTAAATAATATTAACCAACTGTTTTATTTGGGTAATTAGCTAAAACTTTTACCCAACAGTTAGATAATTAGCCAACATTGTACGCAACGTTGGTAATTATTTACCCAGAAGTTGGGTTGTTCATAGTTGAACCAACGTTGGGTAAATTATTTGCCCAACGTTCTAACAGTGTACTCATTCAACTCGAAATTTAACATAAAGTGTTTTGATAAATGTAGCTTAAAGTGGTAAGATTAAACATGACTGTACTTTATGCTTTTATATAAAATAAGGATATTTCAACTGGACTTTACAAAGGGTTAGAGATAAGCCGAAATATGCCTTTCGCCCTATAATCCAACACTGTAACAAGTTCACCGGTGTGAATATCATTACAAGGTGGAAGTTTTCTTAACTCTACTGGTTATATATAATATGATTATATGCAACACAAACAATATAACATAAGGCTTATTCTCCGATAAAGTGTGCAACTTTGCCGTTTTGGTGTCGCTCATGTTCGTGTTGCTTGCTTAACGTTGTTAAACCTATTATAAATGATTTGAGTGGTTTAGGTGATACATTAGAGTCACATTAGTAACATATGTGAAGCTAAACAATTTATCATTCCAGGAAAGTAGATAACGATTAATCTGAAAATGCCAAATCGTTACTTTTCCCCATGTCGCCAGCCATACTTTTTATGTTTTATGTGCCCCCGTTCCTAAAATATTCGGGCACATCAAACGCAATGCACGCTGTTAAAACAGCCCGTAATAGGTATTGATAATGACATATAAAGTTTAATTATATCAAGTATTTGATATGGCATACGAGCTTTTTAAAGCATGTCGCCAATATTGCAAACAGATACGAAGCAGATTCTAAAATCGATAACAAAGTGTGAAAATGAATTTGTTGATGGATGATTCCGCATTGGGTTTATCAAGTAAACTTCAGTGTTGAATAACATATATGTTATATAGAATTATATATTTACAGTAATGATTTACAAGGATATTAATATCAAAAATACCCTATGTGACTGTCACGTCGCGACAGATACGAACCGCACATTTTGCTCCCTTCTCGCAAAACGCGGTACACTATAAGCAAAATACTACACCACAGTATAGTATGTGTGAAGCTCCTAAATTAGTGTAAACATCAAGTTTGTAAGAAAACTAATTTTCTAAATAATGAATATTAAAACAGATACGAACCGACAGATACGAACATTAGGTATAGGGAATACAATGGTTAAAAATCAAGTATTTTTAAAACATCTCCCATGCACTTTTTCTTCTTCAGAAGCCATTTTGTATGTTTTTCATGAGTTGTTAGTAGTCGAAATTTCAACATTTCTCTAACCAAAGTTGCACGGTTTATCGGAGAATGAGCCATAATACAGTAACATGGCATTCACCCTGAAGTAAGCGGCATTTCTCCAGTTATTTGAGGTGTGGTGTAAAAGTAAATTTAGTAATCCTACTTTTCGTTTTATTCTGCCACATTGCTTCTTTGCTCGTGAAATTTAGATACGAATGATACTGTATTGTATGTGTCAGCGTGTTTCAAGTAGATGCCCTACAGAACTCACTTGACCAAAATGAGTTTTGACCCACATTTCATTGCCTTTAATGTCAACAAGGTGTCTTTTCTTAAAAGGAATGAGGTCGTATTGGTTTACCTATATATATCCAGTTAACATTTGCTCGCCATCTACATGACTTTTCTGCTCTACGCCTCACACCATTAAATAGCAGCCAAGAATCCAAGCTACAATATAAATATTGCCACATGGTTAAATCTGGGCTCTTCTAGGTTTTCATTTTCCAAGATACCCAACGCTTGACATTGAACAAATAATTTGTATTGAAAATAAAAATTTCATAAATTATTGTGATAGAAGTGAAGAAACGAAAATACAGTATCTTTGAATGACATACTGTAACTCCCCCTAAAAACTGTTCCAAAACGATAAGTTTTGGATTAACCAAAATCCTATGGCCTCCTTTATAACTACTGGGTCTGTTTTTGACAAATTTATTGTTAAAAGCGAGATATAATAATGGACCCGATAATGCTCTTCTTGATTTCATAAGTAAATTGTCATATTATTTGAATTTTCAGGAACAGTTTGGCCTTTGTTTTTCTTATGTACGTGTTCCCCCGCACACCATTATGAATTTGGGATCAAATGAAGTTTTAAAATCTAAGTGTTTTACCAACTGAAATTTGTTTCTATATAAAATAATATTCGTTAGCCTCTTGGCGTAGCCAGGGGTGGGCAAGGTGGGCGAAATGCCCACCTCGGAAATATTTTGAGAAATTTTGAAGACCTGGGAGAAAAATAAAGGGGGCAGGAAATTGCCTTTTCCCATAAAATTACAACAATTAGAGCTGAAAATTGCTAAAAATTAGGTTGAAAACTTCATAAAGCAAAATATTTGGCAGTTTTTCTTGAAACAGTCGGCCGAGTCGGCCCCTTAGAACCCCTGTAAAGTCGCTTGATAAAATCAATTGGAGAAATCTTGAGTAGTTTGCCCACCCTTGGAGAAAGGCCTGGCTACGCCACTGAGCCTCTTACAGCCGCATACATACCATGGTGTGGGATCTAACTAAAATTAAAAGGCATGCCCCAGACATGAATTTTCTCCTCAATAAACATTGCTCCCCAGGGTATCATAACTCTTTCGACATTATAATTTTACATACAGGGTGTTTTTAAAATATACAAACTAAATATTAGTCTGCAGTATATTGCAATTGAGTAATTGTGTTGAGGCTTATAACCTGTCAATAAAAATGGAAATGGCAGAACAGCATTAAGAACTGCAGAGCATATTCATCATTTGGAAGTGTTGGATCTGACCACCGAATAGTGACATGCAAATGCCAGATCAGCTACAGGCAAAGCAAAGTTCCAAGGAAAGATCCCATGAAACAGGTTGACTGGAGAAAGGTTGTAGCAGACACCAAGCTATGTGAGCAATACACAATCTCTGTTCACAATAAGTTCTCCTCGTTGATTGATGAGATGGAGGACCCCAATAGTATTAGTGCTAAATACGATCTCTTAGCAACTGCAACCAGAGAAATAGCACTCGAATGTTTGCCAAGAAAGAAGCAGAAGTCATATCTCATCTCGCACATTGTGGCAGTGTCGAACGCAAGGGACCATTTGAAGAAAGCCTCTGAAGCACACAACCTTCGCCCTACCAGAGGGTCTAAAGCCAGGGTTGAGCAAGCCAAAGTAGCTCTTGATGACACCTATGCAAAAGAGCTTGAAGATCACATAAAGACCAAAACAAGTCATCTTGAACAAGCACACATATCCAGGCGTCACAACGAAGCATGGCAAATCCTGAGAGAACTTACCAGTAAAAAATCATCACCTATTATTAAGATCAAGGGTGCATCTCCAGAAGAGCGTCTTGAAACCTGGTATAATCACTTCAAACGGCTTCTTGGAAACACTGACCAGCAACCAGTAAACCTGTCTTCTTCTTTCTACAACCTGAGAGTTTCCGACCAACTACCAATAGCTACCTGCCCATTTACTCATGAAGAGCTTCAAAAGGTTGTCAAAAAGCTCAGTAGTTCAAAAACACCAGGATCTGACAACATCCCAGCTTTCATATGGAAGCATGAGCTTTTCCAAGAGCAACTTTTAGAATTCTGTAATGAAACTCTTTCGGGTAACAAACCAAAGGCATTTTCCACCACGTGCATCATACCACTTCCAAAGAAAGGGGATTTACAGCAGCCCGGAAACTACCGAGGCATCTGTCTATCTGCAATTGCGGGGAAGGTTTACAACTCGCTCCTTCTCAATCGTATAACACCACACATTGATCCCATTCTTCGAAGGAACCAAAATGGCTTTCGTAGGAACAGATCTACCCTACCACAGATTCTTGCTCTAAGAAGAATCATTCTCGAAGAGAAGAGCATCCATAGTCTTTGTAGACTTCTCAAAGGCCTTTGATAGCGTAAACCGGAAGGCAATGATGCATATTTTACTCAACTATGG
>JXSR01S018557.1:197978-217555 GCA_000969725.1 Ophiothrix spiculata
GACAATTACTCTCTTTATTTTCACATTTCTCCTTTTATTAAAAGAATAATAGTTTAGCAATTAAAAAATTAATAACTTCAAACTATTTTTCAGACACTATTTGACATAAAACATAGGTTCAAACAATTATGAAAGGTATCTAAACACGAAATAAGATCGTCATCATCAAATACATGCGGAATACCTTTTAAAAGTGTGATTGGCAATGAAAGAAAGGGTATAATTCGATTTATGATTATGCTTATTAAAGATAGTAGAATTCAGCATTATTCAAATTATGAAAAATAATCTCAGAGAATATCCATATGTGTTTATATATATCCTAAATTTTCTATCAACATGACATGTCGAATTCTTGTGTCTTTCTTTTTCTTCACAAGTTGTAACTCGGGGATCGGTAAAGAAACAGCTGTAGATCTAGCCAAACGAGGAGCCAAGATCATCATGGCGTGTCGAAACTTAAAAAGAGCAACAGAAGCTTTAAATAATATCAAACAAAGATCAGGAAATCCAAATGTGGTTTACAGGAAATTAGACCTGGCAGATAAAGACTCTATTCGCCAATTTGCCCAGCGGTGTGTACTGGAGGAACATCATATTGATATACTGCTTAACAACGCCGGTAATGATTTAAAATGACAGGGATACAAAAACATCATTGTTTTGAAACATTTTTTTCTAGTATTTCAAATTGTTCAAAATGTGAAACCGGCACAAATTAATGTTAAAGGTAGCATGTTAACTCTAAGCCCCAAAGAAACTCTTTAAAACCTATAAGGAAAGTTTATGTCATCTAATAAGAGGTACCTTTGTATCAATATGCCTTAAATAATTCAAACTGACATTATGGACATGGAACCTTGTTAACTTGGACAAATGATCCAGGTTTACACCAGTTTCTCAAAAGTACAAACGTGCTCCGAATAATGCCTGAAAATCATAGGGCATGAGAACAACCCAGTTGGGAAATCATAATGTATTGTAATGTTCGTATGTAAACACATCCTACGTAACCTTTTAATGAGTATTCAATTCTTAGTAGGTATTAGATATGCATTGGTTTAAATCCTTTAGCATTAAATTACAATCTACAACTAAACACACGAGGATTTCAAGAGATATAACATGTTAATCGTATGAAGCTTAGGGTGAAAATATATAGATTGGACTGACTTTGAACTTTAGATGTATTAATTTCAGGATCTGTTTTAAAGGAACAAACCTATATGGACGACCAATATATAGTAAGGAAGTTTGCTTTGGCCAAAAAGTACAAATAAATCAAGAAATCGTTTTTAAAGAATTTGATTTAATAATCAAATTATGTAAAAATGATTTATTATCGTTATTCATATGACGATATTTTGTAGAATCTCAAAAACCAATGTTTTAATCTTTTACGTAACGAAATAAGTTACTTCGTCTGGAGGAGTGCTACCGTTATCCTACCCACTGACCTGAATTTGAAAAATTACACCCTTGAATGACCATTTTTATCTTTTATAATCAACATGATAAATGCTGTAAAAACCATGTAGAACACCCCACTCCAGTGACCCGCCCTACATAATTACACCCCACGTTACATCTAGTCATGTAAAAATCTCGGTTAAACAATTTACTCATATTGCATGAGGTAATTAAGTCATTTTTGAAGCTTCAGTTAATTCAAAAGGGCGCTCAGATTTCATAAAATCACGCATATTTACGAAATGCTTGCGAAAAGAGCCTTTACTTCATGTTTTGTCCAGGTTTGATCCCTTATTCGGCTACTAGTATGTAATAAATATTTTTGTTGATGTTCCCTTACAGATAAATTGTTTAATATTTGGAAATAATTTAATCCTTTTTTCAGATAAATTCTTAAACTGAAAGAAGAAACAGCATTTTAGGAAAAAATAACAAATAATTTCTTCATCGATAAAAAACACCTGATTTGTAATGACATGTATACAAATTGTAACTCCAATTCTGTCACTATTATAATCCATCGTGTTCTCTAATGTTTTTAGCCATAGAGTAGATATATTGATTAAAAAACAAAGAATGACCGTGGCCTTGGTGGTCAACAACCAGAACTCATTAGTAACCATTGAAGCATAATTAATTTGAAACGAAGTCTAATATTTACGTTTGCCCTTATTTACTCGCTTTAAGTAATGATTTGTTGTGGTGTATATAATTTCAGCATGGGTTTATTTTCCAATGTCTCATTAGTGATAAGAATAAGGCTTAACAGACTCCCAAGATTAGTGGCAACTTGCGTATTATACTTCCCTTTGTTTCTGAAACTATCACAGTATCAGTACAAAATTATATGGGGATTTTAAGAATAATCAAACTGTTTGTATAATATATCAAGTTAATCTATGGAAGACAGATTATCTACCTTAAGGTTTTTTTGCTCTCCTCCAGCATAGAACTCAGACCAGCAACAACTGAAGCCTTCAGCGTAGCCTTAGGAACTGTTATTTAATTGAGAACTGATTTCAAGAAGTCTGTGTTTTTCTAATGTCAAGAGCCAAAAGGAGGTTTATTCAATCTAATTAAAGCAATTGATCAAACTCTTTCTGAATAGTATCATCGGTTCTAAGAACGTCCGCAACAATGATATAAAGGTCAGAGTAAATTTAGACTAAACAGCTGACTGAAAAGTGACCGCAAAGGCATTTATAGATTGGCCGATTTAAGATATATGACCGAATGATCTTAGTCCGTCTAGGAGGACTACGGGCAGCGAGCGGAGCGAGCAGTGAGCGAAGTGAGCTTGGCAAGGGCGTCAGCCCGAGGTCCTTCTCAATACAATCACAACCCCTAGCAAAGCAGACTAATTTAAATAATCAGTGACTTTCAAAACCCACAGGCAGGCGGCTCAGATTTCTCACTATGTAATTGTAAAACCCGCCCATTCGCTGCTCGCTCCGCTCGCTGCCCGTGGTCCTTCTAGACGGACTAAATGATCTCGGTAACGTACAAGTTTAATCTCAAAAACTAACGCTACGCAGTTCGGATAATCCGATATTCTTCAGATATTGCTAGATTGTAGAACAAAAACGTATGAAGGAATTATTACAAAATCAGACTTTCAATGCTAGCAAAAGCAATAACAACATTAAATATTCAATGGAAACAGCAAATTTAAATATACATTGCACAGACAAATTGAGCGCATTATGTGACGCCTTACATCAAAAGTTACATGTTGTCGGTCTTGCAAATTTCACGAGCAAGGAATATTTTTAAAGCTTATAATTTCACATTCTTGATTTGTTCATAATTAAATCTAAACATGATATTGTTTCCAACAAGTGCTTAAGACTGCTTTTCACAAAAGGTTAAAGTTATTTGTACATCATAATTGTTTTCACAGCCCAGGGTGGTCGTGATCTTGGTGGTCACTCATTAGCATTGATAAGTGAACAAAGAAACCAAATATTAGTGTGTGTATTATTTATATTTCCAGTTTTCTAGCCCTGTCTTTCTTTTATCCTCCTTAGCCGCTGCCTGCTGCATTTATTGGCAGTATGAGTGTTCCTGTCCTTTGCCTTTGGGCTTTACTTTTCACGGATTGTTTATTAAAACAATGTTATTTTTTCCCATGGAAAAGTTGTATCAAAACCACCAAATGAATATTAGGTCTTTTCTATGTATTTTTAAGCACATTTAACCTAATAAACATCAATTAAAAAGTAATTTTTACACGACAATTTGAAGTAGACATTTTGAGGCTGAAAATAAAGATAACAAAGATTCCCTATGATACCTTCTCCCGACTCCTTTTTTTTTATTAATAGTCATATAAAAGTGACTCTTCGAAACAATTATTTTGGACACTAAAAAGAAGAAATGATTGCACCTTTTTAAGTTTAGCCATAGAGTAGATATATTGATTAAAAAACAAAGAATGACCGTGGCCTTGGTTCACAAAGGCTCTAGATTATACTTTTCCTGACAGTCTTCAATGATCATGTAAAACTGACTGAGTTATTTGTAATAATAATAATAATTAAGCGTTCTTATATCGCGCAAAAACCATCCAAAAGGATTTTGTACACAAAAACAGGGAAAATTCTGACCATTCTATTTTGAGAATTATAAAACGCCACAAAGACTCTTCGAAGGAGTTATATGATACTAAATCAGGAGAAATTCTGATTCTTTCTATCCTGCAATGAGAATTGTAAAGCGTCGCAAACGCTCTTCATTTTCCTTTTTCTTGACATTCGTCAATGGTCAAGTAAAAGTGACTCCTTGAAAGACTTGAGCACTAAACAGGAGAAATTCTAACACTGATTCGTACCCTATCCCATAATGAGAATTATAGAGGGTCAAGATACCTTTCATTTACTCTTTCTTATAGTCATAGAAAAATGACTCTTCCAAAGAGTTATCTGGACACCAAAAGGAGACATCTGATTTGTACTTTCTTGATTCGTGAGGATTATTAATGGTCAGCATGTCTCTTTGTGATACTTTTTCCAAACTCCCTTTTACAGTCTGTCACAGTAAGATTGTGACGTGGTTACGTAGTTACATGGACTCCAATTGACTACTCCAATAGATGGAATCTAAGATTCTGACTAGGACTCGTCAAACCTTCAGGTCCAAACTGGATCGCATAGACTTTATGTGCTGACTCCGAAAAATCATACCGATTCTTCAAATAGAACCGTGTGATTCTTTATGATAGTCTGGTGATCACGAATTAATGATCGTGTCGCTTTGACGCTTATATTTTTCTGTGTGCACTGTAGGCTATATTTTCTCTCTGTGACTTTGCATTATATTTGAAACAAATAGGTAATTTTCACTATACATAAAACAAAACAGATGCTTTGTATGTCATTCTGGATTTGATGTTAATCTCGTAACTATACAGATATGTAGCAGGAAGCTCGAGGTGCGACTGTGTGAAGGGGCAAGCAACAAGAGATATCCACAAATACCACAAGCGTCTTGAATGTAGGAAATCTTCGTGTTGAATGATATAGATCGTTTTGAATCACATCACCTTCTGAATAAATACTGATTATTGACAAAGTCATTCCGTTGGAAAGACCACGAACAACAGGGGTTTTCAAAAACACGTTGCAGACTGACCGATATACGATAACATCGTTGAGGAAGGGAATTGGGATTTGAACCAGGCAAGAAAACATTCATGATTGTACAACATGAGCATTATTGGTCTCGAAGGAATCAGAATACTACACTTGTTTATATAAAGCAAAGGGTAGAAAGATATGTGGCGGTTTTAGAACTTAAAGCGAATTTCCATATTATGTGCTGAGTGTCCAAAATAAAAGGTGACATGAAGTCATCTGGTTAAATAATACTTTATATTTAACCACATTTTGGTTAATCTTTAATATATAAATCCTGAACCTTCATTTATAGCATTCTTTTATTAGAAAAAGAAGGGAAAGTGTTTTGCATTAAAAACTTTACGATTATACTCTTCTATTTTGTTTAATTTTGTCAAAATGCATATCTGAAGTATATTCCTGTGCCTTTGATGATGATATCTAAAAAAAATCAGATAATAAGGCGATGTTATTGAAATTTTATGAGTTTTAGTTTTTGCAACGATCATTTTTCTAGGGCCGTTTTTGGGACACATATATGTATATATTTTATGACAAATATGGCTTACTATAATTTATCCAACTACGTAGCTGTATGTGTCCAGCTCAGGTAGTATGAATCTGAGACATTTCACTGACTTGGTGCAAATAATCAATTAAATATACTAATTTAGCTATTTCTATTTGTATTTTAGCAAAACTGATTAATAAGCCCAAAGGCAAAAGGGGCAGAAAGTAACAATAAAGTTAATGACAGACAATGGTTAAGCGAATAAATTGTAAGGGCAACATGATAAATATAACACTTTAAAACAAATAAATTCGTTTTCATTGGTTCACTAATCAATGGTAATGACTCTTATGAGTACTTGTGACTTTTTGAGTGACCACCAAGACCATGGCCACCATGTGTTATGAAAACAATTATAATGTACAAATAACTGCAACCTTTTTTGTCCAAAACATTGTTAAACATTTTTATTATTTTGTTGGAAAATAATATCAAGGATAAACCAATGAAAAATATATCGATAAATTCCAAGATCCAAACTAGGTTTGTTTCTCAGACTATTTTGCAAATGCGCTTGTATAATTATAAAACTAAAAATATATCCACCGAAGTAAGAATACCTTTACATTTTAACCTTACAGTGACTTCGCACGCGATACAATATATTTCTTTATAATATTTTATGTACATGTAGTGAAGAAACAATTTAACTTATTTTATTCCCAAGCAAACCCCGCATGTTGTCTTTCTATCGGCTCCAGCTTTGATAAATCAGACGCCTTTCACAGATTGTTGAAAATCTACTCAAATGTTTCAAATACACGTTTTAAAGATTTAGACCAAATCACACACCTGAAATTTTCTCACGTTAGAAGTACATATTCAAAATCTAGCCCACACTTCTTAATATTATTCTTTATTTTTGACTTTGTCATCTTTTTGTAATTATCACTTCATCATTATATTGCGCCCAATTTGTCTGCGCAGTGTGCCGCTATCATTTCAAGACGGTTTACAATGGTTTAAGTAGTATACCATATTACAAACAACTAAACTATAATGCTATGTGATGATTACCAAATCAAATGGTAGAAGTTTTTCTTTATTTATCTAAACTTGAACAAGGTTAGATTTTTTTTATTCTTTTGTGTTTAAAGGTGATTTTTTCATGCATCAAATAAACCATCTGAAGTTTTTTTCAAGTATCCATTCAGCTAAACTTTAAGGCAAACTTGGTCATCGTAAGTCTTTAAAACGCTTTTGTCAAACTTGCAAAGAAAATGCAAGCAGTAATTGATAATAAATTTGATTCTTAAAAGAATCAAATATAATTGATTAATGCCTTTAAGTCATACGTTGTTTTTTGTAGGCTTTAATTTTATATCGGCCATTCTATAGATAGATGACTTTTTTTACTCAGCTTAGTCTAAATTCAATTAACCTTTATATAATTGTTGTAAACGTTCATAGAGCCGGTTATACAATTTCGAAAGAGTTCGAACACTCGCTATTATGAGATAACAATCGAGCAAACTCTTTTGGCTTTCTGATCTACTTTGAAAACACCGACTTCTTGGAATCACCATTGGCAATTCTCATGGCTATGTCGACAGTATCAGTCGTTGCTGGTCTGTGATCTCTGTTTGATTTGCATATTAATTATAAAGCATGACCTGCATCTCAAAAATAATCAAGACCCTTATAGATACAAAACCGATAGAAACATCAATAGTTCCAACTGTCGTGTTCATTTGAAAGGTCTGATCTGATTTTTATCCTAAAGCAATTGCAGCTGAATCGTCGCGCACAAGACTTTACTACGAAAAGGTGTCCCGTTATGTGACTGTTCATACCAAAACAGCAGTTAATGCAGCCTCTTGTCATTTTAACTTTTTGAATATTTGCAAAAACCATGTTATATTAAAATGACAGCACAATGAACTTCATTCGATTTCCAGAAGTCAAGTTATTGTCCGTCAAAGGTTGTCAGGGTATAAACTGTATGACTGAGATAAGTTAAAGGTAAAGGGGACGACCTTTGTCGGAGTGCCCATCTCTCTTTCTCTAGCGATTGGGCCAGACTCAAATTTTGCGGAGAGGGGATCGCCACACCTCCTGCACCGCGAGCCTGTTACCTTCCCAGCATTGAAGAATGCCGGTACCCATTTGACACCTGGGTGGAGAGGAGCACATTGGAGTGAGTTTCTTGCTCAAGGAAATTACACACGCCGCTGAGCGGATTCGAACCCACACTGTCAAGAGATGAACGCGTTCGAAAGATCAGAAAGCCCTATATTTTATGTCAATTGTCCTCAAAATATACAGATATATTTTATATTTCCGATCATTTTCTTGAGATGAAACTTTGCTGCTGTTTTGAAGTGAGCACAAGGATTGTGAATCTGTCAACAATTGAATTTTGGCAATTTTTTTGCATTCATGGCTCGCTTGAGATGAACGTTCACATATAGTTTCTATGATGGAGGAGAGCACATACCTCTTACTAAAAGGAAAGTATGTATGCACAAAAACAGTTGTACTACGTGTTCTCGGTGTGTGTGTGTATGTGTGTGACATAATGAATTGTTAAAAGTAACTTGTATAAATCACAATAACAACAAAATCACGACAACATTTGGAGGAATCCAACAAAAAACCTTTTTATACAAAAGGTTAATATGAATTGAGAATTAGATTACTAAAATACTCTTGGTATTGAATAAAAGGCGTCCAAATAAACATGAAACAAATCAGAGAAAGTTATTTTTCAAGAAATTAACATAAACGTGATATCTACAATCAATTATTTACTCACTCAATCACTTTACCAGGACAAGATAAACTAAACTGACGTGATCGGGCATAAAATGCAACCATATAATCGAAACGAGGTGAAACATACAAACATTGCAAAGGAAGTGAGAAAAAGAAGTGAAAAGGTATGACATAATTACCGACATATCCTATATCTTTGGTGATTCGATCGGTAAGTACAATGGATAGCCCTTCTATTCTTGAAAAACTTTTAATTTTACTTGAAATAAAGTGAATCAAACGAGTTCATGAACTTACTATCTAATGTAAAATTCAGTGAAATATCCAAAAGCGAAAAGGCAACAAAAAATGTCCAAACATTAAGCAAGTTTGTGTTATGAACATGTAGCTTATCAAAGCATTTCAGCAGTATCTGTTACATTATGATCGGGCATTATATGACACGACACTAATGCTCTCAGAAGAAAAACCTGCGAAGTGGTCTAGATAAAAAGAAAGGGACGTCAACAGAAAACAACATCCTAAAAAATACTTCTACATCGTTTGCGGCATTTCGATGAAAAAGAATATTGGGGCACCTCGCAATATTGGGGCAGAGTAATTTGTCGTCGAAGTCCTGGTAGAAAGAGAGCTTGCCACCTCAAACAAAGCTATCTTAAACTTACACCCTTCTAGAAACCATTCCCTCCTGTACAAGAATCGTAATAATAATTTCTTTTACACCTTAGAACAAAATGATCTGGACTTATATTTGCAAACGTCGTAATGTGACGTCATACTTTACGCCTTTAGGCCGATTTTAATGATTTTGGTATCAATTCAAATACTCTTAACTATGATACGAAACAACTTATCTTTGGGAAAGTCAATTTCAAATTTGCAGTTGTAGTCCACCCCTCGATTTAAAAAAAAATACATATTAACCCTATAGTAAATCCACCCTTGATTGAAAAGAAACACATAAACACCTTTGTAAGACAATGGTTAAATGTTCATCAAAAGAAATTTCCCTATTTCGCGCATCTACCGTGATTGAAAGATAAGAACAAGCAAAATAATTTCACACTCAATTTTATTACTTTTACTGATATTAAAAAATAATTATTTTCACATTGATGATATGACCCGTTCTGAAAGTTAATGAACGTAATCAATACAAAAGCAAATGTGTTAGTCAAGCCATTGGTCAAGCCTTAACCTTCAAAATTAAAACAGAACCATACAACTCAACATAAAATAGATTATTTCAGCCCATTTCAGCCCAACTATGTAAAAATGCAGGATGTGTTTTGCAGATATATTGCAAGCTACTTCCTTTTCCCTTGGAGAACTCCTGTACAAATGAGCAAACGATCAATGCTCTTTCATAACTTAAGCCAGTTTTTACTATGTCAAACATATGTACATACACCTCTTCAGCATGGGCAAGGATCGAAATGAAATTGCACGTTTAAAGGCAGTATCTGCTATGCTTTATAAATGCAAATACTGCGTTTTTACTTTGTGGGCAGATTTTGTTTGAATTTGTTTGATTGAACAGTGGTTGCTGAGATTGATTAATGTCAAGTACATACTCATTACCAAGACACTCAGTGTCATTACAAACATAATTATTTTAGATAGCAGGTCAATTTGCAGTAATTGTTTCGTCTTTTGTTTATCATTGGGAATAACAAATCTGTCTAGTTTTAGTTTGTCCAGTTTTTTCAGCCTTCATCCCAATTAAAATATCATTTTTTTTTAATGAAAAGCATGGCACAATAATGAAGTTTTTCTTGATTCTTAGTATCAACCCGATTTTTTCACAAAATGGATTATACACTATCTTAAACCGTCAACCTGAAAGTCACACTGTTCTCTCAAAACAAAATAGCGGGCAAATATTAAATTCTTATAGTAAATATACACTTCCCATGTACGTGTTAAAACACCTACAGTTAACTCGATACTTCTTTTCAAAGTAATAATTGACATTTATGCAAACTATTACGTTCAAAGTCATGAAACCCTATGCTGTGTAGCTCTACGTTGAGAAATGAGGACCCTAGAACTATAAGGGGGTTAAGTCACATTGAGTACAAACTGAGAAAACAGCACAAACAAAAAGTCATTTGTGTAGTCTTGAATGGTATTGCTGTATTTCGCAGTGACTTTTACGCATGTTGTGATCATCAAATTACTACAAAACTTTTACAGAATGTAGAAATGAGAATTCTGTAGCAGGAAATTGACACAACTCAATTTTCAAGATTTTGTGACTTAACCCCCTTTTAGTTCTAGGGTCCTCAATTACTCGATTAACACAATGAAACAAAAAAGACACTGCATAGTCACACAAATCTAACGAGATGTTAGAACAATAGCTGAAACGACAATGCTAAAGGACCATTAAATATGCCAATTAAGGTGCTTACTCACAAGGAAAAACACAAATACTTGTTACCCTTCAAGGGTAACCAAACACCCAAAGTAACAAGGAGTAATTAAAACTATCAATTTCAATAGGGTGAACAATACGATCTATCAACAGCTTATTATTCGCATAGTTAGTGCGCAAACTCAGCGCCTCAAGTCACCCACTCTACATTTGTACTCGATTCGTGTTTATTTTCCATATTGTACTTTGTAACTTAGAGGAGTCAACAGGCACATTATTTCACTCGCAATGATTATAACACATACATGCGTTTTATAAAATTCAACTTAATTTCTTCACAATATTTGAAATCAAAACAAATAAATATGGATTTTATTTCAGGAGTTAATATAGACCTACTTGTTGATCTAGTCGTTTCTATTTGGAATAAGGAAATGCCTCAACGTGAAATCAAATCGACAAATGCTGATAACTTCTGAAACATACTATAGCAGCACTAGTTTGATTTGACGTTTTATATGTAATCGTATGGACACAGAAATCACAACAGTGTTACTCACCATGGCGAGTGGACTTATCCTGTGGGGACCGGCGGTACTCAGTGCTTTTGGATGCTTTATATATTACATCAAGTACCTGAGACCTACATATTGTAAAAACAATGCTTCTCTTATTGGAAAAACAGTTATCATTACTGGTAAGTCATTGAAGACTTTGTTTACTGATTTTGTTGTATTTCTTATTTTGCTTATCTGTATAATTTTTCAAAGGAACACATATAAGTTGTTCTGTTTATAATTATGACAATGTGTTTCTTATCATTTTTTTAAATATCTGAAATTGAATAATAACATCTTTTTGACATTCTTCAAAGGCTTTTAGTAGACCTGTAATTAATTTGATAAAAACTATTGTCTGATGCGATATGAAATGTTTAGTTTAAATATGCTGTACCCTTAACATGATGTGGTTTCCAACAGCAGGTCTACATATTCAGTTTGTTTACAAAGAGCATGCAGGGTTACCATGTCGATAATGATTTGGTAATATATTAGAAATAAGGGTCAAAATAGAAACAAAATACCTTTAAAAAATATTACTTTTTTTTAGAAACAAATTACATTTTATCACTTTTTAGAATGTTTTTTAACTTAAGTATTGTGTGCAAGTGGATAAGTATAATATATCAAATTTGTATGCAAAATGCTAAACGAACAAATAAATGTACAAATTCTTTACAAATGGTTGAGATCCCTGGGCAAAACTGTAGTGTAAAATAATATGACAAGATAAGATTGGACTATAGGAAGAGATCATAGCAATACTTGATAACTTATCTCGTTTCTATTATACCGCTAATGCCAGTTAATAAACATTGACAGTGATAACTCCACAGATAGGGCACTTATTATGAAATAAGTCAAATCAAAGTTCACAAACCAAAATGCCCACTGCCCATTCTGACAACTAATTGATAGCCCATAAAACCAAATAAGAGAAATACAAATACAGAAAATCGTGACTTGGTTTGGTGAAGTGTGCTGACAAATTTTGATAATGGTATTTTCTTGAGATTGATAAACATGATAATCAAAATTTTGATGAATCATAAAACTTACTTGAAGCTTTCGAGTCAAGTTTAAAAGTTTTTAAAGTGTAAAATTTTCTAAAAGATTTAAAAACATTTTCGTAATTTTGTTCTTTCAATTTCTACGATGATCAAATTGAACACGGAATAATCATAATAAATCGAGCTCAATCTAATCTTTTTGTACATGATTTTTAATATAATTAACATAATTAATGACATGACTGCTGTAACGTATCATTGTTACAATTTATAAAGTGATTTCGCTGTTTTTAACAGTGTCACTGTTTTATGACATTTCGTTTCACTCAATAACATCTATAGGTAGTGTTCTAATTAATCAGACAGATAGTGGAGATCAACCCTATTATTAGAAAACAAGCAAATAAATTATTTTCTAATTCCCAAACTATACGATGATAAGGAACATCTAATGTCCAAGGTAAAGGCATGGCATGTACAATCAAATGATATGGCCGTGAAATAGCTTGCCTCTCTATAGCGTAATCTGCAACACCCTACTTCACAGGTATAGCCCGATCATTGCATAGTTTCCTTTCATCTTTTATTTGTAGCCTCTAGCAATAAGGGAAGAATATATCGGTCAACGTGTTGAAATAAAAACGTGAAGGCAATAGATACTGGATGTCAAAATAATGATGCCAAGAGTTAATATCTATATATAATTCAATCTGACAAGCTTTTATATAAGCCGAAACATCTAAAGGCTATAACTAATCTGTGCATTTTACCTGTTGTATTTCTATGTTTAGAGGGCCCTTATGAAAAGCAGTGCTGGTCCACTGATTGAGACTACCCTCTTTAAATATGTCGCAAATAAAAATAAATAAATAAATAAAAATAAATAAAATCTGAATTGTATATCCTAATCGTGTGCAATAAAGGTTACATATACTTTTGACAAATGTTGATTATTATTACATTTCCGCGTACCTGGAAATGGTATTAGTATTACGATAGTCATTATTACAAGCAGATGTGACGTTTTGTTTCACTGATCACAAAGATGAGAATCAGAGAGGCTGCGATTTCAATCTAAATAATGAGATGATCATCACGATACTAGTGCTGACCATCTACAAAGGTCATGCACTTTTTACTTAAGCTGCCAACTTCCTTCTTTCGTTTGGACCTAAGTATCCCAATCTGCATTGGCAAAATGAGTTTATGTTATGAATAAAACTGTATAAGAGCCTGCAAGAGTAACTATAACAGACTCTACGATGAAAGCTGCAAAAATGTTCTTGTTTAGGTCCTTTGAAGAATTTTAGTTTGTATTGAAGGGTTGAACAATCAGTCCCAATCTGTAAATGAAATAATATTTACAGAAAAGAGGTCAAATTACCACAACAGTTCATATCTACGAGGCACATCTACAATTGAGACAATAAAAATAATGATAAAATATAGGGACATGGAAACAACGTACGTATAAATACATTATATAATACAAAATGGTTATTCCTGTGAAACCAAATGGTAAAAAATGACATCCGGGTGATAACTTAAAATATTGATATTTGGAAAATTAATATGCAAATGATAAATACAAAACAAGCATATCAGTAATGTTTTCTTTTATAGAAGAACAACAGCTGTAAATACTAGAATAAAGTTGGAACATTTAATAGTTATATGGAATTGTTCTTTCCAGTTGTGTATTTAAATAAAATCATCATATGAAATAAAGTTGGTGTTTCTTTAAATCATTCAAATGATTATTAATCAATCCATTGAGTTCTTTTAAATAAATCCTGTATGCATTCATTAAAAAAGATCTTGACGAAATGCTGTCTTTACCGACAGATGGGAATACAAAATATGGAAACAATAGATAAAATATATACAAGAAAACTATTTGAATGACTTGGTCGACTCTTGCAATAACTATGAAGATAGCGTATTGTTTCAAAGAGGTATCTAGGTTTCAAAGGATAGAAATATCTAGTTCTGTGCTATGACATAACCATGAACCGATGCCCTAATCTTTACTGACATTGAAGGTAAACATTTATGTGGCCCATGCATTGCGAAAAGAATTTTCCGGGTTTCCAGGAAAATACACTGCTCTTATATCACCATTGGATATCATCCTAACGTATTGCAAAGATTTATCAGTGATATTTTATTGAAGGGGACATCCATAAACCACGATATGAGAAATTCTATAATTATTGAAAGCAAAACTTCTTCCTTATTAAAATGATGAAAATAACACCTTGCTCATCATCAAAACACAGGCGCGTTATTGCACATTTCTTTTTCAATGTGTAAGTTTTGATTCATGTACCAAGACAGGACCGGTAGACGATGTAATCCAATTAGTTGCCTTAGCGCCAACGAGGTTCAGTACTATCAGCCTACTATATGTGGCTGTCCAGCCCGTATGAGCCGTAAATGCCAGAAATTTTATTTTGCGCTACAGGTAAAAATACATGTTAAGGTCGTAATTTGTCGAAATTGATTTTTGACAGATTCACAATCCTTGTACTTATTACAAAATACCAGCAAAGTTTCATTCAACAGAAAATATAGGGCTTATTGATCTTTAAACGCGTTTATTTCAATTAAACTTTATTTTCCCTGACGGACCATAACTTGACTTCTGGAAATCGAGTGAAGTTCACTGATGTGTCATTTTAATCCTTGTAACATAGTCTTAGCAAATATGTAAAAAATTAAAAATGACAAGATGTGGCTTTTACGGCTGGTTTAGGATGGACGGTCACATATAGCAGGATAATCCATCTACTTATATATAGGTTTCAATAGCGTGGCTGTAAAGGTGCACTGGTCAGTCAAGTATCAGCATCGTGGTTTGCTATAATAGATTTTGAGATGGAATTCAAATTCTTTCAGATTAGATTTTTTTCTTAAAACCACTAATTTCTTACCTATCCCTTTGTCATTATCTCTTTACTGCATTTTCAGCTTCGTCAAGTTGTCCTTTGGAAGTTACTACATGTAGAGTTACAGCAGTAATTCTAAACCGTGTAATCTTTTCCGGGAGCACTCCCATTTGTCGGTAGATAGCGACTGCAGACCAATAGACCCCAATTTTTATCGCTAATTTGACACCCAATGACCCCGTTTTTTCACACCCTCTACTCCCAATACCCTCTTTTTTCAGTCTTACACCTAATAACCCCCTATTTTCTGTCCTGGGTCTAATATCTCTATCATTCTAGCCTTCTTCAAAATCTGAAGAGGTCTAAACACTAACGGAAAAACTGATATCTTTATTTCCGTACCAGTATTCCCGCTTGAAACCGTGGATTTTAGTAGTGCAAATTGTATAGCCAATCATCAATTTTCACACTCAAATACCTGCATTTTTTTGGATTCTCACACTGAACAACCCTTTTTGACCAAAATGCCCATTGATTTGCCACTGAGGTCCGCACGTATGCCCGACCCCGGGTAATCGATCTATCTCTAACTTCTATAAGATCTAATACAGATTGATTTACTTAACGTCATAATTTTTTTTCCAATATTTCTTATTGATGGATGATGATGTTGATGATAAATAAGTACATGTTGTCGAGTGAAGATCATTAAAAGATTTAGAAATCATTGCAACATTTATTTAGTAATATCATGGAATATTCTCCTGTCTTACATAGATCTACTATAGGGAATGAAACTTATCTTAATGCTTAAATTGATTCTTGGTTTTTTTGAATTTGCAAGATTACCAAAAGGGTATCCCACCCAGTAGTAGTTTCAATTTCAGAATTTTATGACATAGTATAGTGAAAGTGTGTGTTAACGCATTTTTTCTTGACGTAGTATCTAGTATTTCATTCACCTTTTACATTATACGCTTGTGGAACCAAGTATTTTAACATCTTAAGAAAGTTTCCCCTAAGTTCAGAAGTTGGTGTGTCGCATAGTCTACTGGGGCAATCTCTGTTGATATAGGCAGCCTTGGGAGGGGCACTTATTATTTTTCAAGTTCAAGTTCATTGGAAATGCATTAAAAGGTTGAAGGTGCTCTTATCTACCTTGTCACATTAATCCAGGCTATTTACTTTTTGTTTATACAATCAAACCGGGGTTGCGCTCGGAAAGGGAGTTAAAAAACTGAAGTTGAAGACGGACTTGTACAATCAAGTTTTAAAGAAGCTTTCATTCTTTAAAAGCATGCTTCAGATAGACACTCGATATGATATTTATTTTTAACGTAAATGTCCCATGCATCAGATAAATAATAAGCACTCCAACATTCCGATTTTTTTTTTATTGAAAGGTGCTATGATGTAAATTCAACTTTCATAATTTTTCCACCTCCTCCTTGGTTCTGATGATCAATGATTTTCGAGATATCACGCCTTCGCTATTTATCTTTACATGAAAAACTTGCCTTATCCGTTCTATTTATTACTGATGCCGTTATTTTAAATAACGTGGAGGGTTTGTCAAAATGAATTGTAGGGTGAAATAATGTAACCATTTTGAAAAAAAAATCACCCTGAAAATTTAGTTAAAATGACAAAACAAAAAATGAGTTCACATGACCGTTTCTTCTCAAGGTTATTTATTTTTCTGTAATTTTTGACTTTCGCATTTAATGTATGTATAAAGTAACTTCATTTGACCATAATGTATTAAGTAACGCAGACAAATATTGCTTTTCCTTTCTCAAATTACGTTATTACAACCCGTATTCTTGCAATGTTATTTCAGGAAACTTTGAAAAAACATGTTTGGTTTATCATAAACATGATAAAACCATACCGTAAAAACTCTTAAATTTCCTAGTTACCATTGGTTACCTGTGTTAGTGGACATTCTTACTATTAAAGTTTATGCAAAAATAATATTAGTTGTCCTGATAAGTACAGGTCAAATCAACTTTATAATCCCTTTTTTTAAGTTTCATAAAATTATATATACTATTAGTGCACGCATGTAATTCTGGACTGTATTTGCACACGTTTATAATATAATTATATGTAATATAATACGGTATAAGCGTTTATCATCGTTTCATATGTTGGGAAAAAATATTGACCGTTTCTCTCTTTATTTCCCCATTTCCCTTTTTATTAAATCCTATAAACGTTGAAGTTAATAATTGTGCATATTTCCAAAAGGAAATTAAACAACAAATCAAGCTTTTGAATTTTAGTTAACAATTGAAAATTTAATAACTTCAGACAGTCTTCAGACACTATTTGACAGAAAACACAGATTCAAACAATTTTTATACAAGGTATCCAAGAACTTCTGTAACCTAAAAAGTCTCCCTGATTTGATAGTTCATTTCTTTATGTCACGTGTACTAATGCAATACAATCTGAAATTGAATTTCAAGTACAAATCTTTTGAAGTTTTACTTGTGACTTGTTGCAAAGTTGTAAAATAAGCGTGTCAAACTTATTATCCATTTTGTTTCCGTTTTCACATCATTAATATAAATACAAATTGTCTAATTAAGCAATCAGGATCGGATTAGAACTCTTTGTAACGGTCTATCGCATGTTCAAAACTGTGAAACTTTAATTGTTATGGTTAACTAGAGTTAAATACCATCACTCAAGTTTGCAATTGGGAACTAATTGAACCTGCATGGATCTTGATCAAAGATAACACAAAATATCACAATGTAATGTTAAAACTGCGTTAAACAAAGAAAACACAGTCACTGATTTTTATATTTAAATGAAGGAAGCATTGTTATATTTAATTTCAATAATGGGAACATCTGTTTTTTAACAAATCATACACTCAATGTTAAGTTCAAATAACTCATAAATTCGCGCATTAATTTAAAGATTCCTTTCCTTGACAGCTTTAACATTTGACAGATCCGATACAGTAACACAACGCATTGAGGTTTCTGTTCTTTTTCGCGAGCAAGACGACGGAACGCCATGCTTACTGCCTGTTTTTGCCTATTGTCATGTAAGAATATCAAATACATATGGAATAGAGTGTCTAGGTTATACATAAACTTTTACTAGTGATTTCACGTCCATGATCAAGGTAAAAATGACGTAAACAGACTACTTCAAAAAAGGTGAAGCATTTTTCGCCGAAACCTCATAGTTTCAGGATGTTTGAATAATTCCATTGTTTTCGAATTTTGACAGATTGTATACTTGATACTTTTTATTGGATTATTGAATTGCAAATAATATTGTATAAATATGTAACGTTGATTTTGAATGAATAATAATATTACAAATTTGCGTTGTTTTGCCGTTTGAGCTCTGTATTGGTCGTGTTTTTTTTTTAAATATCTACATTATCTGCATTTTGTCAATATTACCATTCGTATACGGTTTTAGTGGACATTCTTACTATTAAAGTTTATGCAAAAATAATATTAGTTGTCCTGATAAGTACAGGTCAAATCAACTTTATAATCCCTTTTTTTAAGTTTCATAAAATTATATATACTATTAGTGCACGCATGTAATTCTGGACTGTATTTGCACACGTTTATAATATAATTATATGTAATATAATACGGTATAAGCGTTTATCATCGTTTCATATGTTGGGAAAAAATATTGACCGTTTCTCTCTTTATTTCCCCATTTCCCTTTTTATTAAATCCTATAAACGTTGAAGTTAATAATTGTGCATATTTCCAAAAGGAAATTAAACAACAAATCAAGCTTTTGAATTTTAGTTAACAATTGAAAATTTAATAACTTCAGACAGTCTTCAGACACTATTTGACAGAAAACACAGATTCAAACAATTTTTATACAAGGTATCCAAGAACTTCTGTAACCTAAAAAGTCTCCCTGATTTGATAGTTCATTTCTTTATGTCACGTGTACTAATGCAATACAATCTGAAATTGAATTTCAAGTACAAATCTTTTGAAGTTTTACTTGTGACTTGTTGCAAAGTTGTAAAATAAGCGTGTCAAACTTATTATCCATTTTGTTTCCGTTTTCACATCATTAATATAAATACAAATTGTCTAATTAAGCAATCAGGATCGGATTAGAACTCTTTGTAACGGTCTATCGCATGTTCAAAACTGTGAAACTTTAATTGTTATGGTTAACTAGAGTTAGAAACCCTGATATCTTTATTTCCGTACCAGTATTCCCGCTTGAAACCGTGGATTTTAGTAGTGCAAATTGTATAGCCAATCATCAATATAAATAAAAATAAATAAAATCTGAATTGTATATCCTAATCGTGTGCAATAAAGGTTACATATACTTTTGACAAATGTTGATTATTATTACATTT
>JXSR01S018557.1:247699-274289 GCA_000969725.1 Ophiothrix spiculata
AAAACAAAAAAAAAAAACAATATATACAGTAAAAAAGTAATGAAGGGTAGGGGCTGGGGAACCTTATTTTTCAGGGGGTCATATGCCCTAAGTTATGCATAAAGTATGTCGTATTTGACATCAAATTATTAAGGGAAATGTAATTTAAAACACTGGTTGATTTGTTTATTTTGTTACTCTATCACCTTGCAAAAATACCCAATTGGAGACATTATGACCTTTAAAAGGTGATTTTTCGTTAACAATAGGTCAAAATTCTAAATTTTCCCTATATTCGTGTTTATTTAGAAAAGAAGCTGTTTTCAACTGATTGTGGAATTAAAAGGTGCCAATATTTACCCAAAACAGCATGGATGGATTGGGGTTGGGGAACATGATATTAGGGGGAGGGGGGTCATTAGATCATTACAGGGGCTATTTGCTCTAAATTATGCTTGAAGTGTTTCATGTTTGATATCAGATTAATATAAATTCCATGAAAATAATGATAGTGATGTTCAATTTGTTACTCTACCACCTTACAAAATGTTTTACCTGATTGAAGACGTAATTTCCTGAAAATTGTGATTTTTCGTGAGGAATAGGTGAAAACTGAAAATGTTACAATTAGAGTTCTATATAAATATCATTCTTTCACCGAGGTTGTTTGCTTATAAAGAAGGAAAATAGTATTTCTGTAAGTTTCCACTTCACAGCATGCAGGTACAGTGTGTTTATTTCAAAATGGTGTCTTTAACCCCCTTTACCAAACTTTGGGAGGCCTACTCTATTCCTACTTTCCTACTATTCTGTCATCAATCAGACAACTAATAATTAAAAAAAAATACTTTAATGGCTGAAGTCAGTTTTTTGCGTTTGTATGCAACGGGAAAAATCAAGGGAGTGCAGCCCTGGTAGACAAGGCTTAATAAGAATATTCAAACTATATATAACGAATAATAGAAAGCCGTCAAACTCATACTCAATATTGGGACCCATTTTGAATGATCACCAAATAGTTGTGTGTAAAGGGTTAAAGTCGCTATTTTGAAAAATACACAATGTACCTACATGCTTTGGAGCGAAAACTTACAGGACAATTTTGTAATACCAATCGCCTTCATTTGAAACAAACAGCTCAGTAAAGAATTGATATTTAGAACTATAATAGCCACATTTTGAATTTTGACCTATTTTGCACGTAAAATCACAATTTTCAGGGCATTGCATCTTCAATCAGGTATAGCATTTTTTGTAAGGTGATATAGTCCCTTACAGTAATATATTTTATCGCACACGATACAATATAATTCTTTATAATATATTCCGTACATGCAATGAAGAAACAAGTTATTTTATTCTCCAGCACACCCAGCCCAGCTTTGATAAATCAGACGCCTTTTACAGATTGTTGAAAATCTACTCAAATGTTTCAAACACACGTTTTAAAGATTTAGACCAAATTACATACCAGGAATTTTCTCACGTTAGAAGTGCAAATTCAAAATCTAGCCCACACTTACATTCTTTACGGAATTTTTGATAATTGGTTCAAAATATCTTAGAGCCAAAACTACCATCGACAAGATCAAAATTGGTAATGAACAAATTGCTCCATCAACCTTTGCTCGTAATCTTGGGTTCAATTTTGATTCTTTCATGTCGCACGAGTCACAGATTTCAAATACTCTTAGATTTGCTTATTGTCAAATCCGCAATATCGGCAAGATACGGAAATATCTCACGAGGGACGCAACTCAACTTATTGTTCAATCACTCGTTATATCACGTCTGGACATGTGCAACTGTCTTCTTTATGTATTACCTCAGTCTCAGCTCCAACGCTTGCAAATTGCTCAAAACACTGCCGCACGTCTTGTCACTCTAACCAAACAACAATCGCACATCACACCTGTACTTGTCGACTTGCACTGGTTACCAATACAGCAACGCATCGAATATAAGATCCTTGTTATTGTGTTCAAAACCCTTCACGGACTCTATCTCTCTGACATCATTCAGACTTACATACCCTCTCGCTCTGGTTTACGTTCAGCTAATCTCAATCTTCTGCATGAACCTAGATCACATAACTCTTTTGGTGACCGGTCTTTTCATCATTGCGGTCCGAGGCTGTGGAACAATCTACCAATTCACGTTAGACTTTCCAATTCATTGTCCAGCTTCAAAACTGCTCTTAAAACACATCTGTTCACTGTAGCTTATTCAAATATTCTGTAATATCATTTTTGCTGTAGAGTATGTAGTTGTAAGATTTTGTATTTCCATGTTTTTGCTATCTTTTTGCCTGTTTTAGCGCAGCGAGCGGCTTCTTTGACGGATACTTGCGCTTTATAAATTCCCATTATTATTATTATTATTATTATTATTATTTAATTTTGACTTTGTCATCTTTTATCACGTCATCATTATCTTGCGCCCAATTTGTCTGCGCAGTGTGCTGCTATCATTTCAAGATGGTTTACAATGGTGTAAGTATAGTATACCATTACAAACAACAAAACTATAATGCTATGTGATGATTACCAAATCAAATGGTAGAACTTTTTTTTAATTTATCTGAACGTGAACAAGGTTAGATTATTTTTTATTTTTTTGTGTTTAAAGGAGATTGTTTTCATGCATCAAATAAACCATCTGATTTTTTTATTTTTTTCCAAGTATTCATCCAGCTGAACTTTTAGGTTAATCGTAAATCTTGTAAACGATTTTGTCAAACTCGCAAAGAAAATGCAAGCAGTAATTGATAATAAATGAAGCTTATTTAAGAATATATAACTGATTAATGCCTTTAAGTCATACGTTGTTCTTTGTAGGCTATTTATACATCGGCCATTCTATAGATAGCTGACTTTGGTTTCTTATTCACCTGTTTAGTCCAAATTCAATTAATCTGACCTTTATATAATTGTTGCAAACGTTCTTAGAGCCGATAATACAATTTCGAAAGAGGTCGAACAATCGCTATTATATGAGATGACAATCAAGTAGACTCTTTTGGCTTTCTGATCTACTTTGAAAACACCGACTTCTTGGAATCACCATTGGCAGTTCTCATGGCTATGTCGACAGTATCAATCGTTGCCGGTCTTTAATCTCTGTTTGATTTGCATATTAATTATAAAGCATGACCTGCATATCTAAAATAATAAAGGCCTTTAATGACACTAAACCGTTTTAAACATCAATAGTTCCAATTGTCGTGTTCATTTGAAAGGTCTGATCTGATTTTTATCCTAAAGCAATTGCAGCTGAATCGTCGCACACAAGACTTTACTACGAAAAGGTGTCCCGTTATGTGACTGTTCATACCAAAACAGCCGTAAATACAGCCTCTTGTCATTTTTACTTTTTAAATATTTGCAAAGACCAAGTTATATTAAAATGACAACACAATCAACTTCACTCGATTTCCAGAAATTAAGGGTTACCAGGAGTAAGTAAACTGTATGACTGAAATAAACGCTTTCAAAAGATCAGAAAGCCCTATATTTATGTTGATTGTTCTCAAAATATAAAGATATATTTTATATGTCCGATGATTTTCTTGAAATGAAAATTTGCTGCTGTAGTGAGCACAAGGATTGTGAATCTGTCAAAAATGTAATTTCGGCAATTTTGCTGCATTCATGGCTCGCTTGAGATGAACATTCACATATAGTTTCTATGATGGAGGAGAGCACATACTTCTTACTAAAAAGCAAGTATTTGTGTACAAAATCAGTTGTACACATATACATGAGAACATATTCACTACGTGTTCTGCAAGTGTTCCTGAACGTGTCCAAGTGTAACACATCAAAATATAATGTTAATGAATGTGTTCTATTGTAAATGTACATGTAAATATTACAAAAACACTCTTTGCGGTGTCTAGGCTAAATATGTGAGGATGACACTTGTAACATACAAAAATAAAACACTCGACAAAATATTTCTGCAACATTTCAATATTTAATTCAGCTGCTTAAATTTGCATACTATAATTTATTTCCCTGTAGAACAACCTGTTTCTTTACAAAGAATGCAAAAGTTAATGAATAAAGTACTGCAGTATTCAGTGATTGTAAATAATTGTTTCAAAACAATAACAGTATCCATCCAATCAAGACATTTCATCAACAGAGACACATTTCCAGAAACAGAAACAAAATTGTACCAAGAGCGCATTATTAGATAGGCACTGAGCATAGTTTATAAATTTATAAAAAGACCGAGTTGCTAAATGAACAGAAATGAGCAGGGATGAATAACTGACGACATCATCGCTACGTTACTACAGATGACTGTCAGTTGCTAAGATAAGCAACAAGATTCTTAACCTAACAACGTGTTGCTAAATTAACCCTTACTATCGCACGCTTTTACAGTCTAAGTCCGAATACGTCATGAAAAAATTGCCGGTTCCCTCCGGTTCCCCCTGGGATTCGAACCCCTGTCCCCCGCTATCCCGATCCAATGGCCAGCTATGCCAAGCCACCGAGCGTGGCCTGCCCGGGCAGCAATTCCCTTATCATTTATATCCGCCGTCTGTGACGTATACGGACTTGGTAGTACGTAGGAGGGTAAGGGTTAATCAAAGATGTTCTTACTACAGAACGCTTGAAAGCTATACACGGAACGCAGATCGAGATTAATCCAAATTTCTGTAAACCAATTTTCATCTAGATTACACGCGCAAAATACTGATTTGCCAATGCAGTGCTATGCACATATACGGAGATCCGGATATTAATCTGGATCTAGGAAATGCGAATCTTGATCTGCGTTTCACGTAGGTAGCCACACAGCGGGTAGGCAAGTTGCTACAGCAAAAAATCGCTATTCAGAATCATGTATTTCTCACGATTGCCTATGACCCTCATATATGGAGGACAAATAATGGTCAAAGAAGATTATAGACTTTAATCTGTACATCTGAAATTGATCTATAAAAGTATTCTGCACACGATGCACTTTACTGACAGAAGTAAGAAGTCATTTTACCATTATAACTGCCTGAAATTACTATTTTAATTTTAAAACAATATTATAGATGGATCGAATATTTAAAATAAGCAATATGAACAAATAGTCGAGCCAAACATTCAAAAAAAAAATGATAAATAGTAATTACATTTATAGAAACAATATGCTTTTTGGATGCTAGTTTTTGAAATATTATAAAATTCCGTTTTGGTCAAAATGGTGCAAATAGCGCCTGCTGGATGTTTGCTCCAGCTGACCCCGTAAAATTAAAACTGCATAACTATAACCACCTCTTCGCATTTGTATTTTGTTATACATTCGTCAATAATTCACAATCAGCATTTGGAGAAACAATTATTGGATGCATCATCGTCCATTTCACCGATATTGAAAGTGAGGACAGGAATCTGTTTCCATCTGCCGGAAATGTTGTTTTTGTGGGCAGTTGAAAGTCCAGTGGTGAATTGGCATAATGAAAAGAAACAACTTAATAATATCAATAACCCTTTCAATATCATAAACTAATCAGTTATTTTATCTTCCTTATAGAAGTAACCTGAGCATATGTTACGATTAGCTTTCAAATCAATGCATAGACTTGAGAGGTTTTATCTGTTTATTAAGTCTGCTTCCAAACCGGTAGCACGAAGAGAAAGATTCCAAACCTTTTCTGCTAAAATCTCATCTTTAGCTAATTCTGATTCAGTGTTAGCAATGTCACAGTTTGCAAAATATCTTCCGGAATGGGATGCTATTTCGTCATCTACTGCGCAGAATATAGAAGTTTGAGCACCAGCGAGAGCTGACGTAAATATTGGCCTGTAAATTGGAATAATGAAAAAGAGGAGACATTATAAAGATGGATTAAACACTGTTTAATATGCGGGCCGCTGCGACAAATGGGTGCAATTGTCGGCTCGTACATGTTGCTCATTGGAGCATATCTGATGTATGCAACTAGTATCAGATATGCTCCACTGACCAGTCTGACCTACATGTTGGAGACGACACCTGCATTCTTTTGCAGTGGCGACCCACATATAGTATGTGATATTTTAAGCATTTAAACAGGAATTGACGACCAATTATGCACAGTATGGAATTCACATGTTTCTTTTTCAAACCGATCGACTTATATAGTATTTCCGTAGGTCTTCCATTATTAAAGCGGTACGGAGATATTATAGCAGTGGATAAAAAGGAAGAGTTAATGATTTGTTCAAAGACACAAAATACTTCACTTCGAAATACTTCAATTCGAAATATCAGCTTTGGCATGGGTTATCTTATTGGAGACCGACACACATTATACTTGTGGGATAGAATCACCTTTTGTTGTTGTAGTTGTTGTGTTTATTGATGTTGTTGTTAGTGTTGTTGTGGTTATTGTTAATTATCTGTTGTAGAAATATATTCAAACAATAAGATTATATACAAATTTTCTCCATGTTAGCTCTTCTACTATACACCAAATTATCGGAATTAAAAAAAATAACAGTATAAAGCTGAAAGGACTATGAAAGAACTTAACTTACCACGTTAACTTTGGAGACATACTCGTGAATACATATCCCGGATGTACACAAAACACAGAAACTCCGGTATTCTTAAGTCTATTTGCCAATTCACGTGTGAAAAGAATATTTGCAAGTTTGCTAGCACTGTATTTAAATAAGTCACTTTTACCAGGAAAACATTTTTGTTTTAAATACATAAAATCTGTTGGTAGCGAGTGTATGACTGATGATATATTGATTATCCGACTTGGAGCACTACTTTTTAGTAGATCAAGAAGAAGATGCGTCAAAAGAAAATGTCCGAAATGATTCACCCAAATTTGTCTGTCATACCCTTCCACGGTGCCTCCGTTACTTGTGTATGTGCCTGAAATGAAAAAGACGAAAATAAGAGTAAATAGTAAGGAATAGTAAGAAACATTTCATTCTAAAATGACAACAAATATATACTTAGGATACTAAATAAACAAAACTAAATTATTTCTACATGTTAAAGCTTTAACGTTGCTTCATGAGGATGGTTATGCGTAATTACTGCGGTATGTCTTTGGCAATCACAAGCTATAATAGAAAAATGATTAACCTGAGTTTGTTTGTAGGGGTATTTGTTTGTTTGTTTGGGTCTGTGTTTGTTTGTGGAGTGTTTTTGTTTTTTTGGTGTTTTTAAATAGTTTTTTGTCTGCAAACTGGATCAGGCCACTAAGCATATCTGATATTAAAGGTGTAGGTTCCTATACTTTACTTTAAACTGATTGACCTTGACCTTTGAAATGCATTGTGCACAGTTTCAACCTTTGCTGTGTCTTGTTTTCTCTTGAGAAGCTAAAGAAAGTATTCAACCCTGGGGATGAGGCTGTTATGTTAATACAAAAGAAATGGAAAATAGGTATACCAATTAATTTTATATTTTGTGCTGTATCTCCGAAACTATAAAGAATTTGGAGGTGAAATTTTGGATTTATAATCAGAAAAATATGGGATTTCATTTAACATAAAAAACCACTACTTCCGGTTGAGCCCTGGGGATGAGAATGTGATCGGAACATACACCTTTAAGAGAAAAAAACAACACAAAGTTGGATATGGAACCAGCAAAAAAAGATAATTTGCATTGGTAATTACGAGTAGTCTGTAGAATCAAGATGGCTGAAAGATGTTTTCCTCCATATATTTGTAGCTACAATCTTCTGCAAAACTGTTGGGACGCTTATAGTAATATTGAGCATTTTTCCCCGCTCCCCTAGATCAATGTTGAGTTAGTAGACATGTTTGCATCAACATTGATTTGGGGGGGGGGGGTATCAAAGCCACTTTAGTTACACCAAGTATACCTTCTTACGCACACTATGAAATTTTAGTTGCTACCGTGGTGCTTAATAATAATGGCACAAGTGTCCCAACGAGATTTGCAGAAGATTGTAGCTGTATTTAGACGAAATCGATTGTTTAAGGCTACGTTCCTTTTTTACAAAGGAAACTTAAAAATGTCATGTCTACTTCTGTCTCAATTTTTCGAGGGATAGTAGCGGTAAGTAAACCAAAGGCCTGTAGGGCAAGATCAGTCCATATTATACAAAAAGACATAGGCCATATATATTAATTTGAAATTGGATACAAAGAGTTTAATTATTCTTAAAATAACCACCGATTACTAGTTTCAGAAAAAGGGGAAATCATAACACGCAAGTTGTAACTAATCTTGAAAATCTGTTAAGTCTCATTCATATCACTAATGAGACATTTGAAAATAAACCCATGCTGAAATTAAATACAACAAATAATCACTTAATGTGAGTAAATAAGGGCAAACGTAAATATTAGACTTCGTTTCGAATTAATTTTGCTTCAATGGTTACTAATGAGTTCTGGTAGTTGACCACCAAGGCGATGGTCATTCTTTGTTTTTTAATCAATACATCTGCCCCATAGCTATAAACATTAGAGAACACGATGGATTATAATTGTGGCAAAATTGGACTTACAATATGTATACACGTCATTACAAATACGATGGTTTTTTTATCGATGAAGAAATTGGTGATTTGCCATTATGTTTCTAAATGTTGTTTCTTCTTTCAGAACTTATCTAAGTATATCCAAACTAGGGAGACAGACAAACTAAACATAGTCTAATTGTTATTAATGTTCTAGTGTACGATGCGTATTTCTCCATTCCTTTATCAACTTACCTAAGGTTAACACTAAAGGAATTTTACATTGAAACTCTTGTTAAAGGTATAGTACTTCAAAAGTACTAAAACAAAGAAAAAAAATTGAAAATCGGACAAACCGTTTCAAAATGGCGGCCAAACAAAATTTGCCATGTTGCGTCAAAATTTTCCCGCCAAAAATTTGAAAACTCACTTCCCAATGGAAATGTTTAATAAAATTTGGCTCATATTTGCAATATTTAAATAACATTTGAAAAAAAGTAGTTCGGTTACGATTTTATGGCCAAAACAAATTTGAAGAGCGCCCTAGAAAATGTTAAATTAAACTAATTAGCATGGGAATCGGTGGTTCGATTCATTTTTTTTGCTACCAGGTGAAGGGTATGGTGAAGTTAGACAAATTCATAGAGAGGCGATGAAACATTAATTCCGTTTTTGTGCGGACGCGCAAAAACCAAATGTTCTGTCCATATGGACTATGGACCCCTTGACCACTTAAGTGTTAAGTTATTTCTGAAATATTAAAAACAATTTGTATGTAAGGGAACATCGAATAAAATACTTAACACAAAGCCGAGTAAGGGATCAAATATGTACACAAGAAAGTAAGACTCGTCTTTTTCGTAAATAGGCCTATTCATGATTTTATGAAACTTGAGCTCCCTTTAGAAGCTTAAAAAATGACGATTTTTTACCTCATGCGTTACAACTTAAATGTAACGTGGTGTGTCATGTATTTACACTCTTAGAAAGAAAGTATCAAATATGAGACAAAAAGGATCAATTTTGATCCTTTTTAGGTATCAAATATGAGCTTACCCTTTAAGGATCAAAATGATCCCAAAATAAGGATCACAATTTTTGATCCGAAAAAAGGATCAAATATTTCTTATAAAAAAGATCTGCATAAAAACATCACACTGAAGTGACCCTAGCAGGGTTTGAACCCACGCCGCACTTATATCTGCTGGTAATTACGAGACCAATGCTCTAACCACTCGACCACGGGACTGTGTGATGAAATCAACGTATTTATACATGTTACACCATAGTATACATTCCCCGCTGTGTAGCGGTAATGGGGTGTACTCAAATATGAAACAAAACATCACGTTGCATCCAAACGCGGTATCAAAATGTGAGCTCATCCTTTCCGTATCAAAGTAATCCAGGAATACGGATCAAAACTTTGGTATTGTAATCAAAAAGGATCAAAATAAAATGATCCCGAAAACTACTCGTATATTTGATCCCGGCCTTCTAAGAGTGTAGGGTGGAGTCATTGGAAGGGTGGGGATCAATCAATCAATCAATCAAATCAATCAAATCAATCAAATCAATTAATGATACAAGTACTTGCATAACATGCATACCCATGAAGGAGAATATTCGTACAGGGAACCCACGGTAGAGTAAAATATCTTGCCCAAGGAAACAAGGAGACGAAAACCGCCCGGCCCGGGGCTCGAACCCACAATCTCTGTATTACGAGACCCGTGCTCTAACCGCTCGGCCACGCTAAGATGAAGATGGTCTTTTAATGGTATTTTTAAATCAGGTCAGTTGGCAGGACAACGGTAATACTCCTTTGGAAGAAGTAATTTGTTTCAGTAAAAAGTAAAACGCTTCGGGTTTTGAGATTCTGTTGTTCTGAATTGCACACGCGCTTACAAAATATCGTCATGTGAACAATGTCAATAAATCCTTTTTACATTATTTGATTTAAATACCAATAATTGCGGGCCTTAATTCATTGAGAGGGCTATTAATATAGGTCGCTGTAATTCAGATCCTAAAATTAATACAACTAAAGTTCATATTCAGTTCACTCTATTTCAACCTAAAGTTCATTCGATAGACATGTTATATCTCTTGAAATCCGCGTGTGTTTAGTTGTAGATTGTAATTCAATGCTAAAGGATTTAAATCAATGCGTATCTAATACTTTCGTAGAATCGAATACGCATGAAAAGGTTACATACATTTGTAGGTTGTGTTTACTTATGAACATTACACTACATTTCCTAACTGGGTTGTTCCATACCCTATGTTGTTTTCTGAGCACGTTTGTACTTTTTAAGAAACTGGTGTAAACCTGGATCATTTGTCCCAGTTAACAAGGTTCCATATCAGTTTGAATTATGTAAGGCATATGGACACAAAGGTACCTCTTGAATGACATAAAGTTTCCTTTAAGCCTTTGAAAAGTTGCATTGCGGCCTGGAGTTAACATGCTACCTTAAACATTTATTCCAGGGGGTTTCACATTTTTAACAATGAAATACTAGAAAAAATGTTTTAAACATTGGTGTCTATATCTGCTTGTCATTTTAAGTCATTACCTGCGTTGTTAATCAGTATATCAATATGTTGTTCCTCCTGTACACACCGCTGGGCAAATTGGCGAATAGAGTCTTTAACTGCCAGGTCTAATTTCCTGTAAACCACATTTGGATTTCCTGATCTTTGTTTGATATTATTTAAAGCCTCTGTAGCTCTTTCTGGGTTACGACACGCCATGATGATCTTGGCTCCTCGTTTGGCTAGATCTATAGCTGTTTCTTTACCGATCCCCGAGTTACACCCTGTGAAAAACAAGAAATTTGCATGTTGATAGAGAGTTATGATGAAAACACAAATAATATGGAGTTAATTAATACATATTACAAATTACGAAAATACGAATTACAAAACAAAAAGAAATACTTATTACGGGAAACTCTTGCGCAGAAAAGCTGGTATCGAAAGAAATGTGTTCAGCAAAAGGTTTTTTGTGAGTGTGGTAAGGTATAGAGCGTTTATTTGTTTTAAAAAAAATAGGAAGTGCTTATTCAAAACTTATGTTCCTATTCCCTTATGCCTTATGATTTCGTTATGATCAATCAATTTTTAGAGTATAATGATATTCGATTTTGTACAGATTTTGTATATTTCCTCATGTCTAATATACGGTAATTAACAATAATCAAATGTTTTGATTTATAATTCATGCGAGTTGTCTGAAAGTCAGTTATTAGAATGAAGAGACATATCTAACATAAATAAGTGCCTCATATTAATCAACAACAAATACTTTTCGTTTTGTCTGTACAATTATTCTTCGTTTCATCACAGTTTTGGTAAGTATGGTAATACGAACGTGATTAAGAGTGCGATAGTATCTGATGAATAGACTGAGAAAATGCGTTTTTAAAACTGAATCAATATTTACAAACTACTTTACAAACAGAACACAAAATTCCAGGTGAAAGTATTCAGGTTTGTTTAATATAAGCATTAAGGGTAAATAACCTCCATCTGCTCAGAAAATATGGATTCTAAGTATTTGTAATCATGAAAAGAGAAATAGCTTCCACTGCATTTGTGGGGACTCGAAACATGACTTACGGCGCGGGTAAGCCTTGCATTATGATGCGAGGGAGTTACCGCTGAATAAAGTGAGCAGCCTTGAGGTTGTGAACTGAAATCTAAAACATGAACAGTGGAATGTCGTATTTTTCTTTTATTTACATAAAAAATGCAATTTTTCCTTCATGGAATGCTCAATTTGCAAGTAGATTATACGAATTTTAATATAGGACAAAATGTAGATAATGTAGATATTAAAAAAGGCAATACAGTAAGGTTTTTCTTTTCCAGCATTCGGTCGGGGCAAAGACGGATAAGGATGGTAACCAACGCGACTAGCATCTCAAACGGGGAGATCTCAGAGTCGTATTTCGCGTCCGTTTTTTAAGCAAAACAACGCGAGTTTATTACGTTATCATCCATTCAAAATCAACACTACATATTTATACAATATTTTTTGCAATTCAATAAAAAGTATCAAGCCTACAATCTGAAAAAAAAAATTGAAAAAAATCGAATCATCCGAACATCATGAAACTATGAGGTTTCGGCGAAAAAAGCTTCAACATTTTCGAAGTAGTCTGTTGAGGTCATTTTGATTTTGATCATGACAAGAAATCACTAGTAAAAGCTTAAGTATAACCTAGACACTCTATTTCGTCTAGGCGTTGGCGTGGCGTTCCGTCGTCTTGCTCGCGAAAAAGAACAGTAACCTCAATGCGTTGTGTTACTGTATCGGATCTGTCAAATGTTAAAGCTGTCATGGAAAGGAATCTTTAAATTAATGCGTGAATTCATGAGTTATTTGAACTTAACATTGAGTGTATGATTTGTTAGAAAACAGATGTTCCCATTATTAAAATTAAATAAACAATGCTTCTTTCATTTAAATATAAAAATCAGTGACTGTGTTTTCTTTGTTTAACGAAGTTTTAACATTACATTGTGATATTTTGTGTTATCTTTGATCACAATCCATGCAGGTTCAATTAGTTCCCAATTGCAAACTTGAGTGATGGTATTTAACTCTGGTTAACCATGACAATTAAAGTTTCACAGTTTTGAACATGCGATAGACCGTTACAAAGAGTTCTGATCCGGTCCTGATTGCTTAATTAGATAATTTGTACATATATTAAAGATGTGAACACGGAAATAAAGTGGATAACAAGTGTGACACGCTTATTTTACAACTTTGCAACAAGTCACAATATTTGAAATGACAATAAAATTTCAGATTCTATCGCAGTAGAACTTTTGACAAAAAGAAATGAACAATCAAATCAGGGAGACTATTTTAGGTTACTTAAGTTCTTGGATACCCTGTATAATAGTGTGCTGTTTTCATTTAAATAGTGTCTGAAAATTGTCTGAAGTTAAATTTTGTAATTGTCAAACTATAATCCGAAATTCTTTTTGTTTCATTTCCTTTCGGAAATATGCACAACTTAAATTTATCGTTTATAGGATGTAATAAAATGGGAAATGG
The DNA here is from genome assembly GCA_000969725.1 of Ophiothrix spiculata. Lineage (NCBI taxonomy): Eukaryota > Metazoa > Echinodermata > Ophiuroidea > Amphilepidida > Ophiotrichidae > Ophiothrix > Ophiothrix spiculata. Next base: position 261,193 of record JXSR01S018557.1, read on the forward strand.
GAAAATAAAGAGAGAAATTGTCCATATTTTTTCTACTTACATGTATGTACTATAATTCATAAAACTCCAAAGTCAAAATCTAAATAGGGATATTATCAGTGTACGTTTGCATTTCGGCTTTACATGCGTGCACTAATAGTATTGATGAAACTTTAAATAAAACATTACAAAGTTGATTTGACCTGTACTACTTATACGCGAAAATCAGTAAACTAATATTATTTTTGCATAAACTTAAATAGCAAGAATGGAGTCCTTTAACACAGCTTACCAAGAAATTTGAAATACGGCAGTAAGATTTTATGGTAAACCAAACACATGTTTTTTCAACGTATCCTGAAATAACAGTACAAGAACACGGGTTGTGATAAGGTACTATGTTTGAGAAAATAAAAGAGCAATATGTTTCTGAACTATATAATATATTATTTTCGATTGAAGGTGGTTTCTACAAACTTTACGAAAGTTACAAAGAACAGACGAATACAAAAGGTCAGATTATTTTCTTGCGTATGAATGAGAAATAACTTTTTTCAGTTGCGATATTTTAAATGATTTTTCAGAGTGATATTTTTCCGAAAATAGTTACTTAATACAATTCATTTAGCCAAACTCTCCCTGAGATTTTAAGATAATAATTCGATTAGCTATAAAGAGAATGGCTAAGGCAAGTTGTAATAAATAGCGAGTGTGTTTCCTCAAGGAAAGATCGTCAGAACTAAGGTGGAAATTAAACAATTGTATATGGGAGATTAAGTTAATTATACATTAGTAACTTTCAATAAGAATCAGCGTTGGAGTGCTGTTGCACATATGTGTACCGCCGCGGCAAAAGGGTCCAGTTGTCGACTCCTACATGATGCTCAATGTAGCATATCTGATGTATACAAATACCATACATTAGATATGCTACAAGGAGCAACATGTACGAGCCGACAACTGGACCCTTTTGCCGCGGCGGTACACATATGTAACCCGTCATATCGAAAGGTACCTTAAGGTCGGCAAAATTTAAATTGTTTTTTGGTCTCATCTGAAAGATTATATTTTAAGCTTTAAAATGACACCTTGCTTTTGGTTATTGGATGTTCGATTACAAAGTTACATCCAAATTGGTAAAAGGTATCGGGCTGATTCCGAAAACTAAAGTTCTGAGAAAATCAAGTTTAAAGTTTCTGTACTGGTAAAACGTGAATGGGGAAAGGATTTTTATCTCGGTTTTTAAAACAGTTGTCTTATGTTTTGGATGTTGGAACCTGATTAATATGATAGAATACGCTTCAAAGATAACGTTTCTGATGAAATTAGAAATTCGACCTTGGACGTGATTTTTGACTATGCTCAGCTTCAATGGCCTGTATCTCGTAATTTACTATGCCGGTATTAAGGTACCTTTCGATATGACGGGTCACATATTACTATGATGCATGGAATATGTAACAATCAGCTCACTTCATCTAATCATCTGGGATGCATAATTTCCCATCATATATTCATTTTAATTTCAGTTCTCCGAAGGGAGAGGTTGTAAAAACAGTGCTCTAGTCACAAACAAGGCAACAACTATCCGAAAATTGGAAAAATGATCTAGACATCTAGAAAAAAAAAAACCAATTGTTAATTCTGCATTATTGTCAAATTCTGGATTATTGTCAAGGGTTGCTTTTTCCGTAGATATTTATCAAATAGCATAACTCGACTCAACTATATTACACTATGTGATAAATAATTTGACTTGCAAAGACAGTTTTGACTTGGACAGAATAAAAAATTACATCTTATATTGAGTGTCTGTTCTCCGAAAAATTGCCAATAAAATTCAAGACTTCAGAGTACAATAAAATACTAGTAGTTTTAAAGCAAGCTATCACAGAGTGATATACTGTAGCTTCTTTATAACTTGATTTTACATTCAGTCTTCAACGTTAGTTTTAACCCCCTTTCCTAACATCCCCATCCGAGCGCAACCCTGTTTGATTGTATACAAAAAGCAAATAGCCTGGATTAATTTGACAAGACGATAAGAACACCTTCCACCTTTTAATACATTTTCAATGAACTTGAACTTGAAAAATAATAAATGCCCTTCCCAAGGCTGCCTATATCAACAGAGATTGTCCCAAATGGATTGCAGTAGACTAATGCAACATACAAACTTCTGAACTTATGGGGAAACCTTTTGCCTTATGATGTTAAAATACTTGTGTAGATACATAAGTTGAATGTTTTATAAAAGAAACTGTATCCGGTACGTTAATCAATACCAGATACTAAGTCAAGATTGATAAAGGCATTAAGACATACTTTCACTATACTTTATTATAAAATTCTACAATTGAAACTACTACTGGGTGGGTTAACCTTTTGGTTATCTTGCAAATTCATGAAAATGTAAGAATCGATTATATAATTTAGATAAGTTTCAATCCCGATAGAGTGGATCTATAAAGGACAGGAGAATATTCCCGGGGGGGGGGGGTTCTTCAAAAAAAAAATTGTACGGGTATGTGCCTGCCGGACTCCGAAAAACTGACCATCTCTATATCTATTTTTGGCTCAAAAACCCACCCACCGGTATACCAATTTTGATGGAAAAGCACCAAATTTTACTCAAATTGGGTGTTTTTTTGCAAATTTTCCCAAAAGCACCCAATTTATGAAAATTGGGTGCTTTCATCTGAGATGAAAAACACCCCATTGATATACCAAAATCCTTGAAAAATCACCCCAAAAGGCAGGCACATATACGTATACCTTGTCAAAGTAAGTAACCCCCCCTGGGATTCCATGATATTGCTAAATAAAATTATTTTGTAAAGATTTCTAAAACTTTAAATGATCTTCATTCATCATCATGTATTTATCATCACCAACATCATCCATCAAAAATTTTGGAAAAAATATGACGTTACGGAAATCAATCTATTATAAGTTAGAGATAGATAGATTTACACGATTTAGAAACAATGATGTCACTCTAGTAATTTCCAAAGTACTTCTTGACACGTTCGTTGCAATTAGCTGAAAAACGCAGTATAAAAAGAGATAATGACAAAAGGAAAGGTAAGAAATTAGTGGTTTTAAGAAAAAAATATAATCTGAAAGAATTTGAATTCCATCACTTGGCTTGGGAATCTCAAACTTTTTAACAGCAAACCACGATGCTCTTGCTTTGCCAGTGTACCTTTACAAACACGCTATTGAAACCTAGATTTGAGTAGATGGATTGTCCTGCTATATAGTCAGCTGATAGTACGGCAACCTCGTTGGCGCTAAGTGAACTAATTGGATTACATCGTCTACCGGTCCTGTCTTGGTACATGAATCAAAACTTACACATTGAAAAAGAAATGTGCAATAAATTGTCTGTGTTTTTGATGATGAGCAAGGTGTTATTTTCATCATTTTAATAAGGAAGAAGTTTTGCTTTCTATAATTATAGAATTTCTTATATCGTGTTTTATTGGTGTCCCCTTCAATAAAATATCACCGATAAATCATTAAAATACGATATTATCTAATCGTGATTGTAACGGAGCAGTTTCTTTTTGCATAAATGTTTTCCTTCAATGTAAGGATAAGGGCATCGGTTTATGGTTATGTCATAGCACAGAACTATATATTGCTATCATTTGAAACCTAGATATCTCTTTGAAACACAACGCTATCCTCACAGTTATTGGAAGAGTCCACCAAGTCATTCAAATAGTTTTCTTGTAGTATTTTAATTCATATTTCCCATATTTTGTATTCCCTTTCGTCCCATCTGTCGGCAAAGACAGCATTTCGTCAAGATCTTTCTTAACGAATGCATACAGAATTTATTTAAAAGAATTCAATGGGTTGATTAATAATTATTTAAATGATTTAAAGAAATACCAAAATGTATTTCATATGATGATTTATATACCTGGAAGAGCAATTCCATGCATACAACTGTAAAATCTTAGAATTTTATTCTAGTATTTACAGCTGTTGTTCTTCTATAAAAACATTACTGATGTGCTTCTTTTGTTTTTATCATTTGCATATAAATTTTCAAATATCAATATTTTAACTTATCACCCGGTTGTCATTTTGTACCATTTGGTTTAGCAGGAATAGCCATTTTGTATTATGTATAATGTATTCATACTTTCGTTGTTTCCATGTCTCTTTGTTTTACCGGTATTTTAATTGTTTCAATTGTAGATGTGTCTTGTAGATATTAACTATTGTGGCAATTTTGACCCCTTTTCTTTAAATATTATTTCATTTACAGATTGGAACTGATGGTAATGAAAGAAATTGTGTAACCCCTAACCCTTCAAAACAAACTAAAATTCTTCACTGGGACCTAAACAAGAACATTTTTTGCATTTTCCATCGTAGAGTCTGTTATAGTTACTCTTTTGCTCTTGCAGGCTCTCACAATTTCATTCATAACACAAACTCATTTTGCCAATCCAGATTGTGATACTTAGGTCCAGACGAAAGAAGGAAGTGTACAGCTTATTATAAGCAAAAAGTGCACGACCTTTGTAGATGGTCAGCACTGGTATCGTGATGATCATCTCATCATTTAGATTGAAATCGCAGCCTCGCTGATTCTCATCTTTGTGATCAGTGAAACAAAACGTCACATCTGCTTGTAATAATGACTATCATAATACCACTTCCAGGTACGCGTAATATGTAATAACTATCAACATTTGTCAAAAGTATATGTAACCTTTATTGAACACGATTAGATATACAGTTTCAGATTTGTTATGGTCTTTAGATGTTTCGGCTTATATTAAAGCTTGTCAGATCGCATTATATATAGATATCAACTCTTGGAATCATTATTTTGACATCCAGTATCTATTGCCTTCAAGTTTGTATTTAACACGTTGACCGATATATTCTCCCCTTATTGCTAGAGGCTTAGGATAAGAAATGAAAGGTAAATTTGCAATCGGGCTGAACCTGTGTAGTAGGTAGTGTGTTGAAGGTATACGCTAGAAAGGCAGGCTATTTCACGGCCATATCTTTTGAAAGTATATGCCTTTACCTTGGACATTAGATGTTCCTTATCATCGTATAGTTTGCGAATTAGAAAATAATTTATTTGCTTGTTTTCTAATAATAGGGTTGATATCCACTATCTGTCTGATTAACTAGAACACTATGCTATTGAGTGAAACCAAATGTCATAAAACAGTGACATTGTGAAAAACTTAAAATGACAGCGAAATTACTTTATAATAACAATAATACGTTACAGCAGTCATGCCATTAACTATATTCAAAACCATGCACAATAAGATTGAGATCCATTTATCATGTTTATTCCGTGTTCAATTTGATCATCGTAGAAATTGAAAGAACAAAAGTAAGAGAATTTTTTTAAACCTTTCAAGAAAATTTTAAAAGTCTCGAAGGCTTCAAGTAAGTTTATGATTCATCAAAAATTTTGATTATTATGTTTATCAACAAAAATGTAATTGTTTATATTTTTACTTGGTATACAATAAGATGGATACATTATCATGAAAGCCGAAATGACTGCTTCAATCTCAAGAAAATACCATTATTAAAATTGATCAGCACACTTCACCAAACCCAGTCACGATGTTCTGTATTACTATACTATAGTATTTCTCTTATTTGGTTTTATGGGTTATCAATTAGATTAGTTGTCAGAATGGGCAGTGGGCATTTTGGTTTGTGAACTTTGATTTGACTTATTTCATAATAAGTGCCCTATCTTTGGAGTTATCACTATCAATGTTTGTTAACTGGTATTTGCGGTGCAATAGAAACGAGATAATGTCTAGTATTGCTATGATCTCTTCCTATAATCCAATCTTATCTTATCATATTATTTTACAGCTACAGTATTGCCCAGGGTTCTCAACAATTTGTAAAGAATTCGTAAATTTGTTCGTCAGGCATTTTGCATACAAATTTGATAATTATACCTACCCATTTGCACACAATATTTCAGTTAAAAACATTATGAAGTGATAAAATTGTTACTTTTTTAAAGTAATATTTTTCAGTAAGGTATTTTTTTTTCATTTTGACCCTTATTTCTACTATATTACCAAAATCATTCTCGCCATGATAGCCCTGTATGTTCTTTGAAAACAAACTGACTATGTAAGAAAATTTGTAGACCTATTTTTGGAAACCACGAAAGATGTTTGTTTAAAGCGACACCATGTTAGGGGTACAGCATATTTAAACTAAAAATTTCAAATCGCATCAGACAATATTTTTTATCAAATAAATTGTCTATTTTACGGTTTCTGTAAGTCTTGAATTTAACTTGTTGGGCAGCGTTTGCAAGCACTAAAATGCTAGTTCACCTAAACTAGATCTATTAACAACTTAAGAGAATTTCAACAAGATGCTATCATTCAATTTTATATATTTAAACGAATTATAAGAAACATGTAGTCATAATTGAAAACAAAACAACTTATATATGTTCCTTTAAAAAAGAAAAAATTATGCAGATAAGCAAAATACGAAATACAACAAAATCAATAAACAAAGGCTTCAATGACTTACCAGTAATGATAACTGTTTTACCAATAAGAGAAACATTGTTTTTACAATATGTAGGTCTCAGGTACTTGATGTAATATATAAAGCATCCAAAAGCACTGAGCACCGCCGGTCCCCACAGGATAAGTCCACTCGCCATGGTGAGCAACACTGTTGTGATTTCTGTGTCCATACGATTACATAAACATCAAATCAAACTAGTGCGGCTATAGTATGTTTCAGAAGTATTCAGCATTTGTCGATTTGCTTAAACGTTAAGGCATTTCCTTATTCCAAAATGCAACGACTAGATCAACAAGTAGGTCTACATTAACTCCTGAAATAAAATCCATATTATTGGTTTTGTTTCAAATTTTTGAAAAAAGCAAGTTAAATCTCATAAAACGCATGTATGTTTTATAATCATTGCGAGTGAAATAATATGCCTGTTGACTCCTCTAAGTTACAAAGTACAATACGGAATATAAACACGAATCGACTACAAATGTAGAGTGGGTGACTTGAGGCGCTGAGTTTGCGCACTTACTATGCGAATAATAAGCTGTTGATAAATTATATTGTTCACTCTATTGATATTGATAGTTTTAATTACTCCTTGTTACTTTGGGTGTTTGGTTAACCTTGAAGGGTTACAAGTATTTTTGTTTTTCCTTGTGAGTAAGCACCTTAATTGGCATATTTAATGGTCCTTTAGCATTGTGGTTTCAGCTATTGTTCTAACATCTTGTTAGATTTGTGTGACTATGCAGTGTCTTTTTTGTTTCATTGTGTCAATCGAGCAATTCTCAACGTAGAGCTACACAGCGTAGGGTTTCCTGACTTTGAACGTAGTAGTTTGCATAAATGTGACATTCCTTTGAAAAGAAATGTCGAGATAACTAAATATTTTATTTTTTACATAGGAAGTGTGTAAAGCAGATTGATGGTTTTAGATGGTGTTCACACCCATTTTTTTAGAAAATCGTTTTGATGCTAATAGTGCAGAGAAAGTTAAAACTAATTATGCCATGCTTTTCATAAAGAAAATTGATATATTAATTGAGATCAAGGCTGAAAAACAGTACAAGCAAAATTCAGACAGATGTATTATTTCCAATGATACACAAAAGACAAAACAATTACTGCAAACTGACCTGCTATCTAAAATATGTTTTATGAGTGTCTTGGTAATGAGTATGTACTTGACATTAATCAATCTCGGCAACCACTGTTCAATCAAACAAATTCAAACAAAATCTGCCTACAAAGTGAAAACGCAGTATTTTCATTTATAAAGCATAGCAGATACTGCCTTTAAACGTGCGATTTACTTCCACCCTTTCCCATGCTAAAGAGGTGTACGTACATATGTTTGATATAGTTAATATTGTCTGAAGCGAATTGATCGTTTGCTCATTTGTACAGGAGTTCTCCAGGGGAAAAGGAAGTAGCTTGCAATATATCTGCAAAACATATCCTTCCTTTTTACTTTGTTGGGCTGAAATAATCTATTGTAAATTGTATGTTGAGTTTTATGGTTCCTTTTTAATTTTGAAAGTAAATGCTTGACTAACACATTTGCTATTGTATTGATTACGTTCATTAAAACGGGTCATATCATCAATGTGAAAATAATTATTTTTTGATATAATTAAGTGTGACATTATTTTGCTAGTTCTTATCTTGAAATAACAATAGATTTTGCGAAATGGGGAGATTTCTTTTTGATGAACATTTAACCATTGTCTTTTAACAAAAGTGTTTATGTGTTTGTTTTCAATCAAAGGTGGATTTACAATAGTGTTTATGTATTTTGTTTTTCAATCGAGGAGTAGACTACCCCAGCAAATTGAAATTGACTTACCCAAAGATAAGTTGTTTCGTACCATAGTTTTTGAATTGATACTAAAATCATTAAAATCGGTCAAGTAATTATGACGTCACATTACGACGTTTGCAAAAATAAGTCCAGAATCATATGGTTCTAAGGTGTAAAAGAAATTATTACTAAAATGCTTGTACAGAAGGGAATGGTTTCTAAAAGGATGTAGGTTTAAGTTACATACCAGATAGGTTTCAAATTGTTTGAGGTGGCAAGCACTCTTCCTACCCCGGACTTCTCTGCCTAAATATTGCGAGGTGCCCCAAGATTTTTTTTTTCATCGAAATGCCGAAAACGATGTAAATTTTACCTGTTGTTTTCTGTTGACGTCCTTTTCTTTTTATCAAGGCCAATTTTCAGTTTTTCTTCTGAGAGCATTGGTATCGTGTCATAATGCCCGGTCATAATGTAACAGATACCGCTGAAATGCATTGATAAGCTACATGTTGTTAACAAAAACATTGTTTTATGCTTTGACATATTTTGTTGCCTTATTGCTGCTTCGCTTTTGGACATTCCACTGAATTTTACATTAAATAGTAAGTTCTTGAACTCGCTTGATTCACTTTATCTCAAGTAAAATTTAAAGCTTGTCAAGAATAAAAAGGCTATCCATTGTACTTACCGATCGGATCATCAAAATTATGATAAAGGATATGTAAGTAATTATGTCATACTTATTCATTTCATTTTCTCACTTCGTTTGCAATGTTTGTATGTTTTAACCTCGTTTCGATTATATGGTTGCATTTTATGCCCGATCACGTCAGTTGAGTTTTTCTTGGCCTGGTAAAATAATTGATTGTGGATATCACGTTTATGTTAATTTCTTGAAAAAAATAACTTTCTCTGATTTGTTTCATGTTTATTTTGACACCTTTTATTCAATACCAAGAGTATTTTAGTAGTTAAATTCTCCATTCATATTAACCTTTTGTATAAAAAGGTTTTTTGTTCAATTCCTCCAAATGTTGTCGTGATTTTGTTGTTATTGTGATTTATACAAGTTACTTTGAACAATTCATATGTCACACATACAGACATACACACCACACACAAACAATGTGAGTCATTTTACTCACCTAAGCCATAGTGTGTCAGTACACGGACAAAATGACTCACATTTTCATAGTTTTGAGTCATTTTGTCCATGTACTGATACACTATGCCTCAAATGAGTCAAATGAGTCACTTTTTTCTGTTTAAGATTACTTTGACACCGGTCATACGAAGTATTGTGATCGTAAGCATCGTAGTGATTGATTGACACGGTATTTAGTTGTTGATCTCATTTTTATCCTACCTTGTCTTACACAATTTTACTTTTCTTGCTTGATATGTTTGTGCACGGTTCAACACTTTTTCCATTATGAATTTGTCAATTGCCACTTATTTACTACTTTGTTGAACAAATTTGTTATTAGTCTCGTGTTTTGTTGAAGTACTGATTTTCCAATTATTGGATAATTATGAAACTACAATGAGCTTTTGACTTGATCAATAGTGTGAAAGTTTAATTGGAATAAAGAAATACATGCAATACTACCAATTTCTACCAATCAAATATGTGATGCGTTACAGCAAAAGGTACCTTACGTCGAAGCTGCAAGTGTCTGATTAACAAACTCTTAAAACTAATCAATAATCAATATTTTAAGAGAGGACAATGAACTAAAGCACCTCTCGCCCTTGTTCCATTGTTGTATCACCCAGCTCCTAATTTATGATTCTCTCTTCAAATATTGATTATTAATGGGTTCTTAACGTGTTGTTAATCAGACACTTGTAGCTCCGAATTAAGGTACCTTTTGCTATAACGCGTCACATATTTCATCATAGTTAACAAGAATAATACGGTATATGTATCCTCAACATCTTGCTGCATTTTTATAGTATAAACTGTTTCATTATTTTGAGAGACGAAATCGTATTCTTTTTTGAGTATTTTTCAAATATTGACTGCCAAGATCAAAGCTTATCAAGGATACCGAGTAGAAATAGTTTTTAATATTACCAGAATGAAAATGAAGTCAATATTTTTATATACTGATTTTGGTTTGAGCGTGCAATAGTTAAAAACTATTTTTTGTCTGAAATCTGCTTTTTGTCATAAACTCGATTTTTTGATGGTCACCAAAAGAGAGCGAAGAATGTGCGAGCACTATTAACAGCGAGCGCCGAAGGTGTGCGAGACTGGTTCAACAAATTACTATAACTGTAAAAGTATGGAACTTTAGGTCAAATTGTTTGGAGGTTATCAATATCTACAAAAATAGACCCAGAGTCAAAGAAATCAAAAGTCATAGATGATAGGGGAATCCTGTTGGTAGGATCTTATAGTATTGCTTTAAGTACTTTGTCTAGGTAAAGCTGTATCGACTCTTCCAGCAATATTCTTTTTGAAATTGTCATAAGGAACCCTGTAAGAGATGTAATAAACTAATAAAAGATGTTACAACAGAATCTTTCAGGAAAAGAGATTAATACGACGAAAGAGTATTTACTTTGCAAAGACAAATTTACTTTTGTATTCTGATGTGCGGCTACTATCATAAGACGGAAAATTTAGCAATTATTGGAATATTGGAATACCATGAGAACTTGGGCCATTTTATTGAATGTTGTGTGTTTTTAAGTTGAGTTTCAAACCATGATTTAGTTCAAGTATCATCTAGCGACAATTGTTCAATAATTAGATTGTAGCAGTGAAACAGATTTCCACAAAATTCCGGAATCCTCCTGTTCTGCTGCCGTGGCAGAATTCCATACTGAATTTACCGTTGCTATTTCAGGGAGATTTCATGTTTTTACTGATATTTGTACAATGTCGTATGAAGGAAATGATAGATTCGAGGTAAAGTCACTCTATAATACACAATAATCTCTTAAACACGGTTAATATATATTTTCTAACAGTAAGAAATGGTAGTAGAATTCCGATATTTCACCGAAACTTTTAACAATGTTTCTCTATGAGCACCTGCAAGGCACAATGGTAAGATCTTAAAACGGGTAAGAAACCAACCGAATTTGAGGATGTTTACAAAATTAGCCGTAATATTTAAAAGCAAAGATCAATATTACACAGACCGTAAATCTCCCGGGTAAATCTTATTGAAAAGCAAATTATACAAGCTTTTATATAAAGTGTACTTTTCAGTAAAACAAGTGTTTTCTCAGTACAAATAATCAAACTTCGTATCGTTTCTTATTGGGACACCCTGTATTTCTCTGACTGTTTGCAATGGTATATTATATTCCATTGCAAATTGCAATTATTATTCAATTGTGTATACCATCTTTAAATGGTATTGGCACATCACGCGATAAATTGGTAGCAATATATGATGAAGTGATAAGTGGAAAAAGATGAAAAAGTCAACGTTCTTTCTGATGAGAATGATATTAAGAAGTGTTGTACAAATGTTGAATTTGATGTATCTACTTCTAACGTGAAAAAATTTCAAGAATCTTGATTTTCTAAACTTTTGAAACATTTGAGTAGATTTTCGAAAATCGGTGAATAGTATCTGCTATTGGGAGAATGATCAAAGTTGAGGCCGATAAAAAGGCATGGGCGTACTTGGAAACAATACCAGTTTTACAATTTCAATTTGCTGCGTGAATAGAATGACTTAAAGAAAAATATAAAGATAGAATATCGATTCATGGAAGGTACTGTAATCTTAAAATGTAACAGTTTATTTGTGAGCCATTTTTCATCGACGAGGAGATTTTTTTATAGAATATAAGCGATGCTAGACGTTTCTTTATTTTTGATATGATAATTTATCGATTATTACTTTATTCTTGATATTATTTTCCAATAAACATAAAAAATGTGTAACAATGTTTTTAGCAAAAGGCTGTACATGTAGTTATTTGTACCAGAGACCCTAGAAAACAAAGGGTCTCTGTTTGTTCATCATAATCGTTTTCACAGCCAGGGTGGTCGTGGTCTTGGTGGTCACTCACATAGTCACAAGTACTCATTAGCATTGATTTTATGAACTTTATATTGATGCCGAATTTATTTGTTAGAAAGTGTATTTATTGCCTTTTTCTATTTTTTCTCGTTAACCGTTGCCTTACCTCAATAAGGGGTAAATTAAATATGTGTGCATTTCTTCCCTAGCGCCTTTACGTAATTAAGATTCAAGATTCAAGATTCTTTATTTCCATATAAAAACAATACATCAAAACAGGAAACAAAATAAAAAAAACATATGGAGGAGAGGGCTAGAAGGCCAATAAGGCCTGATAAATTGCCAACCCCTTATAACAAAGTATTATATAAACACACACGAAAATATCATAACAAAATAGGAATAACCTAGAAGGTATACAACAAAGACACAACAACGATGAGCTCAAAGGACGCGGGGAAAAGTGAGATCACTCATAGAATTGTAATAGATGACGTTTGATATTAATTCTAAAATGTTTGACGGACTTAGAATCTTTTACTGTTTTTGGTAAAGAGTTCCATAATATAGGACCGTTTGTTCTTATGCATTGATCAGAAAGGGTCTTCTTATTATTTGTTAATTGTAAATCGTTGGTGTGTCTTGTTCCATACTTATGAATATCAGAACGCTTTATGAAATAGTCAATAAATGATCTCGGCAAATCCTTGATACTAAATCTGTACATGAAAACACCCAGTTCAACCGTATACATGTCGTTGACATTGAGGAGA
>JXSR01S018557.1:275410-289918 GCA_000969725.1 Ophiothrix spiculata
ATTCGAGGCAAGCTTTGGTCCTATGTTGACAAAGAATGAATTGAACTCATTGCAGATATCTTTAGGATCTTTAATACTGTTGCCACACTCATCCTTAAATTCATTTTGTGGTGATTTATCTTTATTTTTTCCAATAATTGTATTAATTTGTTGCCATGTCTTTTTCATGTTAGAAAAATTAATAGCAAGCATGCAATTATTAGCACTTCCGATATTTTGTTGAAATATCTCAAACTTATATTCTTTCCAATTCAAATTCATTCAAACTACCTGATCAGACTTCGGTTCATACATTATCACTTTAAGCTACGACTATTATAGCTAGATAATATTTTTGATGTCGGTTTTCACTTTTTGAAAAAAATGTATGTATGTTAATTAACTTAACTACGCGGTACTTATTTTTTACATGACAGATTATTTATTCAAATGTATTGCGTATCTTGAATATGACACGAATTCCAAAACTTTGAGCTGCTAAATTTGCTTATACTTTCATTTCATACCATATCTACAATCAGGGAAAAAGTCGTTGGAATACTCTAGTCTTTTCAGGTGCCTCCATTCGTTTGAAACAGTAGAAATTACAGTAATAGATGGGTAAAGTTGAAGGCAATAAAGAACTCTTCTCTTCTGACCACCCCCTTCCTCACCCCTGTTTCAATGTTGAATGTATAGATGATCCTTGTGTTCGGATCAACATTAAGTGGGGGACGGGGAAAGCGTGCGAAATCAATGACATGCACAGATAATTGTGCCAAGACTTTTTTCCCTGATTGTAGATGTGATAAATTTCAAAAAATTGCAGCTATTGAAACATTATTCCATTGAAAACCTTCTTTTATGTCTAACTGTCAGTTTTTATTAGAGCAGTTGTCGAACCATATTTCATATCACAATTCTCAAACATGAAACCATTTTGTTTTCCAACAAATACAGGGTCCCCAATGATAAATAACACGATATTTAATAACATATTCCAGCTAATACGTTAATGATGCGTACGTTCTTCCAATTTCTCAAATATCAAAATGCGACAGTTTGGGTATTATACAAATCACTATTGACACCGTGTATGTAAAATTGATATGTCGAAAGAGTTATGGTGCCCTGGTGTACAATGTTTATTGAGGGTAACATTAATGTCTGGGTATATCTTTTAAATATACTGCATGGAAATTAATATACAATCAAGTTTCGGAAAACAAAAACAATACAAACCACAACGACAAAAGATGTCAAAATTACATCTGTTCCAAAATTCTACAAAACAAGGAATCTCTCTTTTACTTTGAAGTCAGTTTCCTGTTTGTAACCTATTAGGATATATCGCAGGTTACTTTACTGGTGATTTGTAGGTTTTTGATTAAATGTATATTATTTGCTTTTTATTATATGCTCAATTGGATAAAATGTTCTGAAATTCAAACTGGTTTGACATTTTATTCTTCGGCTACCATTAACGTTATTTAGAAATTAAGGTGTTTTCTCACATCAGACAAAGTTGCTTACGCCTGCGGGTACGTATTTTCACAAATAGTGCAAATTTAAAAAGTTTGCACCCGTTTTGCGTACGCAATTTCAATGTACTCTGAACGAACGCTTTACTAACGCGCTGCATCGCTTCGTCATATAATACGCGTGAAGTTATGCAGACGCAGATGTGCCATCAAAGTTATCAAATTTTATTGAAAAATATCCGTTTCTGTCATTTTTCTTGAAAACTAATGCGGGTCCTTTTATTTAAGTATTTTGAAGTGCGCAAAAATGTTTTGTCATATGTAAAAATTAGAAAAATAAATGGAGCATGTATTATTTTCCCAAGCACATAATGATCGATCCAGCTTTCCTTATCTTTATCTCAAAAACGAGCATAGTGACTTATTTTTTTTATTTAAGATTCGTTATCAGCACAAATGAATCTATTAAATACTGAATTTTCAAGAAATTCAATGGAGATTTGCTCCTGTGAGAAAACCCCTGAACAGAGGAAGGGATGTAGAATGGATGTAGAATGTTGGGGTGTTTTCTATTTTCTATTACAAATTATATGCGAAATTGCTAGGTTTTTTTATAATGTTCCTAAAATGACACACAAGCAAAAAAGTACCACGTTTGTGATCATATGGCAATTATCAATGATCATGATGATATTGTTTGGATTCTTGGCTCTGGTTCCAGGAACGAAAAAGATGAGTGATATGGAAGCATAATGTTGACTGGAAATATAGCTAAACCAATGCTACCTCGATTCATTTTAAGAAAAGACACCTTATTGCCATTAAAGGTAGTGAAATATGGGTCAGAATCCTTTCTGGTCAGTGAAATTGTCGCAGGATATCTTCTCAAAACACACAAACAAGGTAAATCAAAGGAACCCCAATTCAAACACCTTGTTGACATTAAAGTCAATGAAATGTGGGTCAAAATTCATTCTGGTCAAGAGAATTGTCGCACGATATTTTCAACGCGCCAAAAGTCAACATTTACAGAGCAATTGTATTAGTCCGTCATTCGTATATAAACATCACAAAAATTATGCATTGCGGCAAAATAAAGAATTACTGGGTTTATTCCAAATACTGTATACATTATGTCATATTATATACTTTCCACTTCGTTGTGAAGAGTTTCAAAACCTGTAGACCCACACTGGTGCAATACTT
Source organism: Ophiothrix spiculata (assembly GCA_000969725.1). Classification (NCBI taxonomy): domain Eukaryota; kingdom Metazoa; phylum Echinodermata; class Ophiuroidea; order Amphilepidida; family Ophiotrichidae; genus Ophiothrix; species Ophiothrix spiculata. Next base: position 278,077 of record JXSR01S018557.1, read on the forward strand.
GCAACCGTGTTGGTAACATGAATTATAATCAAAGGCATATTTTGTATAACCTTTTTGTTAATGTCCAGCAAAAATGACCTAAGAAAATAAAACTGTTTGCTGTTTTGATAAAAGCAACTACAAATGTTTAATCCCACTAGTTAAAGCCACAGGTGTCAAAACATTATTTTGAACTTATTAAGTAGGTTATGTGATATCGAATATCGTAATGTAACAATATGTTTGGTCAATGTTTAGAGCTTTTAAAAAGCTCTAGCAAGTTCGACAAGATGTTAATCAGTACCTTATTTCTATTCGGACAAACATTTCGTAGAAGATTAAAGGGTGAGCAATGATGGGCTTAATATTGCCTTTCCTTTTCCTGATGACTTCCCGAGGCTTTCTAAGATTTCTTTTCATTTTCAGAGGTTTCAAATTACAACATATAAAATCAAGCTCAAATTTGTATTTTCCCGTTTGTTAATCGTCAGAATGCGCTTGGGATAGCAACTGGCATACAATTTGACAGAAAACCCAATTCGAGGTAGCACCTGTCACAGTACATTAATCCCATCAATATCTCAAACATGAAGGTATGCATGTTTTAGCAATTGGATATTAATAATATTTGTATTTTTTATCGTAAACATATAAATAATGTGTTGAATGAATTACGACCTGAAGAGAAATGTTTGTTTAAAATACGAAGCATTCATACTTGTGGAAACCTTGAAAATTGAAGGATGAAAATTGAGAGGCACGAATGAAAAAATGAGAAAAGAAATAACATCAAAAACTAAATCACAATGAGCCAAATTTATGGAGGAGTAGACTGGGATACCTCGTGCCTGAAAGGCTCGTAAAAGTAATCTATATCTAAAAGAACTTAAAAATGTAAACACGGACTCCAAATTCAACTATACAAAACAAGACTGGACAAGGACTAGATCTTGCCCAGATCCTCTACCAACCCCACCACTGACCAGCATGCCTCCTCTCTGATCTGACCGAGTTAGTGACCAAGCAGCGAGGCTGTTGTGCTGTGAAGCCGCACAGACTGACCAATTCTGACTGGTTTGTACTAACATATAACTGAGCTAGAGCTAGACAAAGACGGGCAGCATATTAGGGGTCGGGTGATCGAACTCATGTTTATGACGGATGTTTAAAAAACATGTAAAACAAAACAAGATATTTACTTTAAATAAGTATACACATTGCATGACTTACCTCCTTCTATCTCAGGACATTGTATACCTGATATGTATCTCTAAATCTTCACATGGTTACCCCTTTCACTTTATTCTTTTTTTTTCAGTGCAAACTTCATTACTTTCTTTTTTTGCTGCTTCAAATGTAAAGATTGATGGACATCATTAAATCATTCACACTACACATCATGTAAAAATGTACAAAACTTTATTGCAAAAATTCAGCGCACCATAGAAAAAGAAGTTTCATTTTTCAAACATAGGAGAGTGCATTTCTACACAAATGCCTTATTGATTCTAAATAATATGTGATATATTATATGGTTAAAATTCTTGCGTTTACAATAACAAATTCACTTTGTTTAAAATTTTATATCGTATATTAGGAAAAAATAGTTTACATAATTAAAAAATAATGTAACAGTGATATAACATCATATAAAACAGTCCTCAATGAAATAAACGCACGTGGCATTTTTACAATAATCATAAACATACTACATAAAGATAAAAAAGAACAATGACTATCATGCATTTATGCATAGGAAGGAATGTATTTTTAAAATTTAATTAGCAAAATGAAATAAAATATAAGAGCAAAAGTACTTTGACTTAGCGTGCAACATTGACAGAGCGAATACTTTAATTACTGAATACTAAGTAATAATGATTATTGTGATTACCAGTATGTTTTCAATTATCACAATACGCCAATTACAAATTCCCAGTGTCATATCAATATAAAGAGCAAACTACACTATTTCTACATCTCTTGATTCGAATATAAATGGTTGCTTTCCTGGCAAAACGATCAGTGTGTAGCACTAACATCAAAAAAATTGCTATATTGCTATTTCAGATAAAAAATATTAGTATATTAAATAGGAGTCCATTGATTGACTAAACTGTTTGCCAGGTGATGGAATATCATAATCTTACATATATTTTATATGTTATTATAAGACATATTTGGACAACAGTAAAATTTAACATAACACCAACATTTAAAATATTTTCATAATAATCAAAGAGGAACATCTGTAAGTAAAAATGTAACATAAACAACAATCATATTAGTTTATGATTTTTTTGAGATATTTACTTCAATTACATATGGATAGTAACTGTATGGCTTTAGTTACTTTTTCCGAAAAAGCTGTAAGGATTTTACCAGCAACACTTTTTAAAACAACATTAGGAAGCAGGAGCAGATATGATAAATAGATGCATGTGAAAAATTGACAAACATTACAGAAATTAAGGCAAGATAAGATGGGGTACCAAGATGAACAGCGGATAAAAGAATTTGTGGCCTGAAACCTACTTTGGCCTCCCACAATCTCGCAAATAAACCATAAAAAACACAAACCCCTAAAAATTACATATTTCATTGTTTTAGGTAAAAATTTATTATTAAGGTGTTTATTCAACCAGAACGAAAATGTTGCAATCGATACGAGATTAATAAAGGTTTTTCAAGAAAATAATTTATAGATCGGTAGTAAATATAGTTGCGATTTTATCAGGTTAACGTAATCTGTTGTTGTCTAGCCGCAGATGCGTATTCAAATACAGCTAAACCTGAATATATCCCTGGAGGTTTCAAAAGAAAGCACAAGACCAATAAAAATGTGATATTAGGACTCTTTAAGTCTTCTTAATACAATGGAAAAGGTTGAGACGTGAGTTTTTCCTCAGTTATCATGGTTATACTAAACTAAACATATAGACTAAGCTTTGAAAAAACGAGGTCTCTGACCATTCAAGGGCGCTATGATGACGTTAGTTTCCTGAAGAGTGTTAAAATAACTTGAAACTTGAAAAAATATGTAACGTTTGGTGATGTGATGTAATTGACGGTTTTTAATTTCAATTCAAATATAAATCCAAATTTCGCTATGTCCAGTGATGAAAACTATTTTGAAGATTATGTAGCACCGAAATCAATGTAAAATATCATCGCGATCGTGTTTAAAAAGAATATACGCCATAAGAGATGAAAACAAATTGAATTGTTGTATAATAAAGAAATTTACGGAAATATTGAAAAACCACTTTTGACTTTGAGGAAATTTATAAAATTCATGTCATATAGCACAGTAAACATAAGCACAGTGCAAGATGGGATATGTTAAAAACAAAACAGAGAGAAAGCACAAAAAACGTGCTGTAATATTGATTTTTTAAAGAAAGATTGTCCGTCATTGGTTCTTATTTTTGCAAATTATTTACCGCACAATAAAACCTTCATAGATGCAAAAAGTATTGTCATCATTTTGTTATAATAAAAGAATTAAAAATAGAAAACTCTGATTTTTAATATTTGATTTAGAATTCTTTCTCCAGTCTGCTGTATTTAGATAGCCTTAACGCTCTCACTTCTGCGCAATACGACGCACGTATAAGACAGATATTTGATAATTAGCCTGATTTTTCTCTAAAATGTGACAATACCTTTTGCCACTTATCTCCATAATAAATATTGTACACAAATTTGTTTATCAGTAAGCGTTGGCTTCCATTTCTTTCATTATTTTTGATTTGAGATCTTCATCCTTGTTCATTGTACACATGACAATCACAATAAAGACAATGAGTAATATAGCAATGAGGCATATGAGTGCTATCCACCATGGATCCAAGGCCAGATTGGAGCCAGCTTGTTTCGCTTGGTTGGGATCCTCGACTGGAAGGAAAACAAAATGAAAAAAATGATATTCTTCATCAAACAGCTCATTGCTTCAAAGAACATTTGATTTTTATAAAATATATTACAAGTGTGAAGTAGATTGATTCTCGGATTTTAATACAGATTAAAGACATCAAAAGGAGTTTTACTAATGATATACCCAAATTTCCATCTCGTATTACTAGTATATGGAGAGTCAGGAAGAATGAGATGTAATACCATTTATATGATCTTCATTGAATCAATTTAAAATACATAAGCAAAACATATTGAACTTGCACAAAATTGTATTATCTTAATTTTTACTTTTAGTTTACTTACTCATCTTTAATTGCCATCTTTTCTTTATAACATCAACATTTATAAGTCAAATTTAAAAAGGGCTTCTTTTCATAAGAATTACGTAAAGCAACTGACTTATAAACTGTTATTACTGATGAAACATTACAATTTCAAGACTTGAAAACGATATTTATATTTAATTAGTCATTTTCTCAAAATAAACCTTATTATATATATTTTTTTTCAAACTAGAATATTTACGTTAATCCACCCAATCAGTTACGAACGTTTTAGAATTTTTCACTGAACTTTAGAAAGGTCTAAGCGATTTTGTTGGATTTTCATAATTCCTTTTGGTCCATAAAACACATTTTGAATAATTGCAAGACCTATATGTTCCAGTTTAAAATACTATGTTAAGATAGTCATCTCTAAATTTCATTTCCAATATCAGTATAGTTAAAAATAAGTCATTTCATTTGAGAAAATGTCCTTACCAATGTCGCAGTTGATCCCCATAAAGCCTTGTTTACAGGCGCATGAATATTTATCAAACTGGTTAACACAAACTCCGTTATTTTGGCATGGGTTAGAATCACACTTGTTGATTACTGGAAAATAAAGTATAAATATTATATAAATATTGAATGTTTATGAGGGCAATAGTAAAAACTATTGTCCCGAAGTGATCTTTGGACTACATACTATTTCCCGAGACCGATGGTCGAAGGAAATAGTAGAATAGTCTCAAAATCACTAAGAGGAAATAGTATTTACTATTGCAAGAATAAAAAATAGTCAATTATTTTGTTTTATATTTCCAAATCTGGTGAGACCAGGTAATAGTAAAAACACCTATTGGTTGGCTCAAGTCATGCAAATCGGTATATAAATTACATTAAAGGCACAAAGGAGCTGATATGGACTACAGTCATATTTATCTTTTCTTAGCAAAAGATTGCTTTCTAGGGCTTGAAATGATAGCCGTGGTTATACATTGTAGAACTGAGTAAGTTACTTTGATGAATTTCATGATGTCAAAATGATCCAAGAAATAATAGAAATATATGCTAAATGGTGAATTCCACGAATATATAATTTGCGTGATGAAGATGGAAGTATTAGTTACTGATCATACTCTAACAAGCTCTAAATGCTGGGTCATTTGAAAAACAATTTCAATATCAATTAACAGCCATTTAGTGGGTTATGTCATCTTAAAGTGCAGGAAACTATTGGAGAAAAATTTATGAGTTAAGGCGTAACATGTTCATAACTCCTGAAAGAAAACCTTTTGAGTTTTTCATGTACTTACTCGTTCCACACAGTACACCCGTGAAACCTGACCTACAATCACATGTGTTAGCAGTTGTGTTGCAAATCCCGCCGTTTTGACATAATGAATTGTCACAATCAACTGCAATGAAAAATGAACATCAATCTGAATCGCACTGTATTACGTTTGAAATTCAACGTATACCATACAAATAGGAATATGATGCATTTGGCAATGTTAGAACTTAGAAGGGACAAAACAAATAATATAACATCTGTGATTTTCAGAAGGTTTGCTATTTTTAACTGTCACTGGGACATACATCAACTGCCTGCAGGGAGACTAATGACCAGTGCAAACGATGGATCAAAAATAACCCCACAAAAAACAAAAAATCATTTTCTGGAAGCAAAGAAACATTAGGGACTGGGCCGTACAGCAATGCCATCTTCGTTACATATTTGACCATCTTTTAAGAAAATCATAGGCATCTGTCAACAAGTCTTATCAAAAGAAGATCGTGTTTGAGTAGTTCCTGAAATTTCGATGGATCAAAGAATCAATTACTATCAGCATGATCAGGAAGCAAGGAAAAATCATGGACTGGGCCGTCGAGCAATGCCATCTTCGCCACGAATTGGACTATCTTTAAAGAAAATAGGCAACTGTCAACAAGTGTTATCAAACGGAGATGATCATCGTATCTGATGAATTCGGAAAATTTACAATTTTCGACTATTGAAGATATTGGATGTCCTTACGTACGTTGTTCACAGTTTTGTCCTTGGTATCCAACTACACACCGGCAAACTGGTTGGTTGCTTCGGATGTCACATGTGCCTCCATTGAAACACTCAAAGTTATCACAAGCTCCTACATAAATATAACGAGATGCTAAAGTTTAGTCATAGATCATACGTCTAGTACAATTTCACTTTCTTTTATGTCAATATTTTTGAAATAACCTTGAAATTAATTTGGTATCAATAAATAATGTGTACTTTTTAATAAATGTCCAATCATTACTGAGAAAATACAGTGGTTATAATGATAAATAACCATTCTCATTTCACAAACAAACCTGACTTTGATGGACCTAAAACTGATACTCAAGGAACACATTCATCATAAAATATTGAAGAAAAAATGTGAAAGATACTACAAATTAATGCTGATTACTACTAATAACTGTAACTTACTCAGAGTTCCACATATTTAAGTAATTAATTCATATGCAATTCAACAGAAATTCTTATTCTATGCAGAACAATAATTCATTTGCAGTATGGACAACCATAATCATTAATTTACTCCACCAATCGAAATGTTTGTTAAAATTTACTTCAACCCTTTTAAGGCTTTGTTTGGTTTTTTTGTATGAATCTCAACTTTACCTGTTGCATCCTGACACAATTGCCCACTGAAACCATCTGCGCATGTGCATGTATATGACCCCGGAAGTGGTACACAAGTTCCTCCGTTCAGACAGGGGTTATCCTGCTGACAGCTATTAATAACTGAATAAAATCAGAATCACGACAACATTTTATTTCACTGATAAAACAAAACTTGATGAAAGAACAAATGTCATTTATAGATATACAAATAAGATTTATCTTATTATCTTACAAAAAGAGTGAACATATTTTTACATTCACGATTTTAGGATTATTAACATAATTATGTAGACATGTTCCCATGATGAAGTGCGGATTTTATATTTTCATGAGTAAATTACAGATGGCGCTCAGCATAATCATTTCGTAAAGTGTGTGTTAACACATACCTTCATTACATAGACTGCCTGTATATCCAGGATTGCAGTCACATTGTCCAATGCCTCCTTGTATGACGCAGACACCTTGGTCACAGAAGAACCCTGTACAGGGATCTGTTATAAAGAGATCACATAAAAATGAATTCAAATCATGTTGCTACAGCGACAAAAAATAATAGCCTGTCGTGAAGGAATCCACGGTTTAAAACTATTTTTTCTCTAACTCCGAATGAAATCAAAATAAACGAAATGGCAATTGGAGGATTTACCGTTTACACCGTTCTAAATCAATATCTTCTAGAATGTGATGTTCTATAATGAACATGTTTGGCTACGCCACTGCAAGTGTTCCAGCAATTTGTCTTTTTGTTACACTGGAAGCATTTTTTGATCAATATCATGGGGTAAATAATGTAATAGATATGTATAAAATTATACCAACCTTGCTCGCAAAAGTTTCCACTGAATCCTTCCAAGCATGTGCAAACAATAGTCCCTGTCGATTCATCACAAGTTCCCCCGTTTCGGCAAGGCTCGTCCCTACATGTTGTAATCGCTATGGAATACAAAACAGACATTCTTGAAAACATGCAGGAATGTATATATATAGAGGTACCGTATCCTCTCGTATAATTCAACTATGGTTTTTCTGAAGGTATTTCGCCTTTACGTTGGGTTATTTCACACCAGTGTGCCATAAATTGTTAAAATTCTTTGATAATATGTCAGTTACAGATTATGATGATTTGCTAAACTTTTGGAAGTGGATGTATCTATAAATTTTAAAGGTGTGTTTGATGGTAAATAGTTGAATTGGACGAGTGGATACGGTATATAAATACATATACATGTTAAGGTAAACAAATATAAGATGGTCGACACATTACAGAAACTTCTTCTAAAATGTCAATTATGACTAAATGTTACATCTTATCAATACTGTCCCAAAACCAATGAAACATAAGAAAATAAATAAATAGAAAATCAATACAAACAAATAAATAAATAAATAGTCTCTCACCCGACTGACACCTGTCTCCGATATATCCGGGGTCGCATTGACATATGTAGTTGTTATTGACATCCAAAGCGCATGCACCATTGGATCCACAATAGTCAGTTGGACAAGGACCTAGATAAAATATACATGTAAATTCGATAAAAAAAGAAGTATGGGTGTAATCTGAATTAAGACCTGATTCATAAATAATTATCCAGTAATTCAAATGATATTTGCTAAGGGATGCATCTTGCCATGATATTAGGATTTCTTTTCTCACGAAATAAGGGCTACGAGAAAAAATTGTACACCATTTGTTTGATTGGGAGTGGCCAGCATGGTGTTTTTTATTAGTCCTGTATGGATTATCCAGGCCTGTGCTTATTGCATAGTCCTGGCGTTCTATGACTTTGTATGGACAACCAACCAACCTGGATAAAGTTACAAATGAAAATATTGATAAAATTTTCTTTTTTTTTTCATGTAAAACGAATCCATGCAAAATTTCCTACTAGGTCTGAAGTTTAAAACACTAACAATGCGAGGAAGTGTAATTATTTATAGTTACAACTGCGCCGAAATACTTGACGCGAGTGGAACTTACAACAAAAAGCACCTGAAGAATAAAAGGACTTATCCGAGCTCCATGGTTAACTGTATATTCCATAATTATGCACAGGAACATACAGTTTGGTGTAACTTACTTATCTCACATGTATCACCTGAATACCCAGGCAAACAGCGACACCAAAACTGATTCTGTTCTGTCGCAAAACACTCGCCATTATTCATGCAATAATCATCTGGACATCGCTCTGTTGAAAAAAGAGAAGAAGATCACATGATTGGTTTTAGCCATTAAGGTAATTTTAGATATTTTATAGCAATAAATATACACTCTGTAAATCTTGAAGTATGCAACAAGCAGCCGATTAACGCACATAAACAATATGACCATACGAGGAATTAAATTAGTCCGTATTTCCCGAATCATAACAACGTACCAATCTTGTTGAATATTCAAATCAACATGTGTTCAATGTTAGTCCATGCATGGAAAAAAGAGATCTTATCTCTTTTTTCCATGGTCCATATGGTAGTAACAACATTAGCCCAAAATAATACCAAAATCATGAAAAATTCATTTAGAAAATAATAATACGCAGTAATTTAGTCTTAATCAATCCTAATCAATAACATACTAAAATCTAAATTGCTTTTATAACATCTTAAAAACTGAATTTTCTCCAGAAAAAGATTCAAAAATTCTGTTCGGGTAGACAATTGTCAACCTTTGTCCGGTCGTCATGGATCTCGTAACAGAGTCTGATTGCTTGTTGCATACTTAAAGGTTTATAGAGTATCTCATGACAAGTATTGGTATCTGCGATAACCGACAAAAACAATTACGATGATAATTAGTAATGACCAAACATATGTATATTTTTTCAGTAAACTCACGTCTTTCACATCTCTCGCCAGTAAACTGCCCAAGACACGTGCAAAATACCTGGTTGGTATCTGTAAGCTGACAAAGTCCGCCATTTAGACAGTAAAATTCTGGACACGTCGGAGCAACCGGTGTTTCTAAGAGAAGGAAAATTCATAAGGGTGTTAAATTATATTTCAAAATAAGAAAGTGGCCCCTTCCTCTTCCTACTAGCTATCCACCTACTCGTCATCTTCGCCAGTCTCGTCATCTTTCCCCTTGTATTCGCCCCTCGGCTCCTCGTTTAACCATCATCTTCTTCGTCTTTGCTATTAAACCTGTCCTTTTTGTCGCCCTACTCTTTGTCTTCACCACCCTCATCATCATCACCCTCCTCATCACCATCTTCTTCAGCTTTACTAACCTAAATGGCATCGTTCACCGGTGTAGCCATCTTTGCAGTAGCATGTCAACATTCCTTCGTGGGTCAAGCCACACACACCGTCATTCAAACAGTAATTTTCAGTGCATCGTACTAAAGTTGGAAAGTATGGTATGGAAATGAAAACAGAGAATATTGAAGCTAACCTTTAAGTTTCTGTAGCACAAAACACACCTTCAAATTATGTTCTGGTCGAATATTGTTATTGAAATAGAAAAAGCTAAGCGTAAATTTCATCTTACATGTTTTACTTGTCCGCAACAATTTTATACTTACATGTAAAATTATTCGACTTCGAAAAAAATGTAATTTTTATCCATGGCATACATGATGTTCATGAGAATAACCGATCAGTTTGATAACAAATTAAACAACAAAGTTATATATAGAAAATCACAGATATTGTTTTAGACAGGTACGTGTCAACTGGCAAGAAATGTTTGTACCATCGTCACAATTTCTAAATTATATCACTCATTTATAAATTCTTTAACATCAAAATATTGGTAACTTCACAATCATCCGATGGGACAAGTTGACGTTAGAATCTGCGACTTAGTGATAGTATTTATTATATAAATCATCCATAGATTCTAGTCATTTGATTGATTAGATTGTAACACATGACCATTTGCCATTTTTCATCACCATTATCCGTTTGATAGTCTTTACTATCACTTTCATCCGTTTGATAGTATATCAAAACTACAGTGTACAGTTGGGACCTATTGCTTTCTGCTACATAGGTAATGGGTAAGTACAATAGTTTAAATGTGTTATCAAATCACTAGAATCTATAGATGAGTTTATATAAAACAAACATTAACTGCTTATATTCGTGTTATGGTAAAAAAAACCCAACCCTCATTGAAAGATTGATTGTTCCATTTCACTCGCCTATATTTTTACCATGACACTCATAAAGCAGTTATATGTGTATACTATCACACGGAGGGGTGGAGGTAAAAATCCTAACCAATGAAATGCCTAGAATGTATGAATGGGTGATATATTAAACAATAACACGTATGCACGATCAGTGTAATCTTTCGTGCTATTATTCAATGACAACAATAAAAAAATGAATAAAATGTCAGAAATCAGTGCCAAACAAAAGTGGTCTCATGCAGGGAAAAATAACTTAAGGACGATCGCGGTGATAAGTTTCTAATTGTAGATGTTGTTTATTTTTTGTCAGTTAATTTATACGAGTCTAAACTTTAAAATTCATTAATAAAAAATGGGGGTCACCGATCATCTAAGCGCGCTATGACGTCATATATAATGACGTCATTTCCCTTTTAATTGACGATAACTTGAAAACCCGAGCGTTAGGTTAATTCAGCAATAACAAATGGGGGTCACCGATCATCTAAGCGCGCTATGACGTCATATATTATGACGTCATTTTCCTTTTAATTGACGATAACTTGAAAACCCGAGCGTTAGGTTAATTAACGTATTTAACTTTTTTTTAATATGTTTGATGTTATAAAACCAAATTGTGACAATCCCGGCGATGAAAATTATTTTTTAAATTTTATCCCATGTAATTTCAGCTCAAGCTATCTTTTGAAAACAGTCGGTGACTGCATAATGTTTTTCTTGATTTGACATCCACTTGACATTCACAATTGACCAGCAAAATATTAAATAATTCTACAGGTAGCAAATATTTGAAAAATCAGCATTTTGATGTATACACTCTTAAAAAGAAAGGATCAAATTGATCCGATAAAGTATCAAATATGAGCTTA
>JXSR01S018557.1:309757-322223 GCA_000969725.1 Ophiothrix spiculata
AACTATTTTTTTAACACAAAAAATTGTTTTTCAGCATTTCAAAGACATTTACAGGTTTTTTTCATGAATTATGAAAAAATCACTCTGCATGACAACTTTGTAATTCGTCAAATAGACATTTTTTTGACCAATTAATGTTTTCAGTGCATTGAGAGTTTCAGTTGTACATGTTTTTGTGCATATTTTCGTACATGTATAGTTGTACATTTCGGATAATATTTTATATTATATAATATTCTGCTTTCTTTTTCTTTACTTTTTCTAACTTTTTAGTTTAAACTAACCTCTGATTTAAGAATGGAACACAAATATTCATTAACAGGATAACGCTATCAGGTTATAGATTAAACCTTTTAATATGTTAGAGATATACAGGGGGAGTCAAAGTAAAGTGTGATCAACGGGGGATTTTTACAGGAAATCTGTTTATGTTTATCAAATTTAATTATGTGTGAAAAATAGCAAATTTAATCAGCTTTTATGAGCATTTTAGTTTGTTGAAATAGGCTAATGCATTCAAAAGTTACAGCCGTTTAAATAAAGGTACCCAATTTTGATGTCGAACAAATGTGCTTCAACATAACCATTTTACTGTACAGCAGTGGGTAATATCTTATTGATTGTGCATTGATAAACTTGACGCTGCATTCAAAATTTCAAACGGGCACACATTGTTCAGGGATCCTGAAGAAGATTCAACGATGCAGATCAAAGTACTGATGGCCATTTCAGATATCAGTACACAATCTTGACAACAAATGCCAGGAAAATAAATCATGGCGCAACAATGTAGCGACCGACTCATAGTCCGGTTGAAGATTGCCGTCTGTTTTGTTTGTAGTGTACGGATGCCAACCAGGTCCATTCACCTCAAGCTTTTTAAAATATTGTTTATAAGCTAATGACCACGCAATTCTTAGTAACATAAACTAAGGAGGCTCTGGAAGATCCTGATGTGGATGATTCAACAAAACAACAACCGAATTGGTAGAGCTTTTTGAGAGATCTGAACGTCATTACCTCAAGAGTCAAACAACTACCCGATATTTTACAGTCTACATTCAACAGCCTATCGTTTTCTTGTTATTTCTATAGGCGTTCCTATCATAACAATTGCAGAGGCAACAGCCTGTGATACCAGTAACTAAATAGCGTAGTTTGTTCGCCGTTCAAATTGGATACCTCCACTCAAATGACTATAACTTTAGAATGCTTTGTCCGATTTCAACGCAATACATTTTATATAAAAGCCTATGAAATTTGACATCTCGTACTGGAACATTTTTGCAAAATAATAAAAGGATCTGGTTATATAAAATCACTGATTAGATTACACTTTATTTTGACTCACCCTTACACCATATTTGTTGTTAATTCGTATGAGCATAATAATTATCAAACACACTTTTCGTCTACGTGTTCATTAAAAGGTACCGGTGAGCCCTCTCTCGCCCTGACTGTTTGTTCTCTTTTCGCAGCTGATCACTATTGACGATATTTATCTTATATATTATATTTATTAATCAGAGACCAAAACAGTAGTGTCATCAGCAAAAATATGTATTAGAAGGAAAGGTTATATCATTCAAGTACAATATGAATAAGGGGGGGGGGGACAAGATTGGGCCTTGGGGAACAACACATTCAATATTTTAGATCTCTCATTTGTTTCAACTGGCAACATGCTGGGCTTTGCCATAAAAGCGGAATGTTTAACCTGGGAACCGAATTGATGCTCATCAATACATGAATAAGGATTTCATTGAAACTTATAAATAAATTATACACGTTACTACAACAAGACGGTATATGTTACCTGTTTCGCAAAAGTCTCCAGTGAAACCATTGTCACAGTTACAAAAAAGTGAGCCCTGTCCGTCGTGTAAACAGATCCCGCCATTCTGACATGGTCCTGAAGTGCATGGATCTGAGGAAACATAAATGTTTATCTCATATATGCAAATGTATCCAGTCACAACACACAATAAGGTTTGGATTTAAAGTATACGGAGGATGTCTCGTATCAATCGAATTACATCAAATACTGTTATTCTGAAATGAGCCTGTCTCCGACTTCCGATTGCTTGAAAACAACGATAAAGGAGACGCATTGGTATTGTAAGTCGTTTCAAGTCAAGATTCAGATTTTTAACTTTAGGACATAATAAAAATCAACAAGAAAAACTACTAAAGCTGAATTCATACTCAAAACGCAATGCGTTGCGTTACCAATAATTTTCACCGCAAACCGAACCGCAAATGAATTCACACTCAAAACGCAATTGGACTGCGGCAGCCGACAACATGAAAACGCAATGGAAAGTTCACCTTTTCTCAACTCGGTTTGCGGTGCCGCAATCGGTGTTTATTTATTTATTTATTATTTATTTCACAATATTTAAACAGGGTAACCCACTCAACAAAAGCTGATTTACAGTAGGGCCCTGTATACATTAAAATACAGATATAAACATGATTAATAAAACATTAATTACATATAAAATACACAATAGATTAGAATTTGTAAAGATAAATATCAAAATCATACATAGGGCCTATACATCAACAACTATCAAACACATTCACTAGTAGGCACACATGATAAAATCGATTAAATTGATTAAATACACTAGAGTTGAACGAACCATACAGCTTGACATTTATAAAGATAAAGTGGGTAATTGCAATATAATTTCCAAATTAAAGTTCACTTAAAACACATGATAATACATTGCACCATTTAAAGTATAAATACGATATATTTTACAGTTTCATTTTAATATTAAAATTAACAGTTTAAAAGGCAAAGGCAAGAATCATTTCTTGCGTTTTGATATCGATTGATCGTAACTCCTCAAATCTTTTACTGCATATGCTCGGTGCGTCGTGCGTTTGCGTTAGCCTCGAGTCTGAATTCATCTTAAAACAGAACATACCGATTTGGCATATATCTCCAGAATAGCCATTGATGCACGCGCAGATAGCATTACCTCCTTGGTCAGTACACACACCGTCGTATTGACATGGGTTGGGATCGCAAGCATCTACAGGTGTTGTTGCTGTAAATGATATAGACAGGGCTGGAAATTAGTATTTTCCTCACTTGTCAGTTTGGCAGATAATTTTACAAAGTTACCCGCCCGACAAGAAATTTACTTGCCCAAATTTTAACAATTAAAACAAAACAAACAAACAAATAAAAACAACCATTACAAAGCTCTTTTTGCAAATGTTTTCATTTTTTTAATAGGTTATATGGATAGGATCCCTTTTCATGATAATTTATATTTTCGTATATAAATCAAATTCTCTAGTGACACGCCCCTACTCAAACTGAATTTGAGGCGAATATAAACGGTTGCTCATAAAGTTGGAATAAAAGTATTTTTACCATTTTTTTATGTAAAGGTCGATCAATTCATGATGAAAATATCTGATAACTTATATTTCGTTTGGCCAGATTTGATAAGTAATCTTGTTGGATGTGAAATGTGATAAATTTTCTTCTACTGGTGAGGGGGCAACAACAAAAATGGGTCGATAACGTGATTTTTAGGTCAAATTTGATTTGACCCGCCTTGGTCAAGGTCACTTCTCTACTCAAGTAAATAGTGATATGGAATGTTTATCTGTAGTAGAGTGATAAGCAGGTGATTGGATGTCTTGGTCACGCTTTACTGCGACAAGAGAATGCTTGGAAGCAAAGCACAAGATGATCCTTCAACGCCCCCTCGATTTACAAAAATAGGGTTGTGGTGAACGTGGAATGGTCCCTGGCGCAATGACATCTTCAAAATAAAAATGAAGCAACATATTATTGTCTTTCAAATGTAAGTGTCGAGTCAGGGGGACACCCAACTTTGGATTTGGTAGGGTTGTGCGGCCCAATATCCGACACTGCGGTCTGGCTATCTGAGGATTTCATCTGAAAGAATGTAGGGGCTTTGTGGTTGCTGGACATGTCCAGTGATGCCTCTCCAAAAATTTCACTTTTTTGTCAGATAATTCATCCTTTGAAATTGTTTGTGCATCAGTTTGGATGTATTTATCTTCCTTTTATATAATTTGGTTCATGCAACAGCTCCTATTATTCAGTTTCATCTGGAATTTGGACTTAGTATTTTACCAGTGGATCTGCTATTGTGACAACCCTGCAGAATTCTGCTCTACCTGAGGAATTCAACAACTTTGGTCGTCAACCTGATTCCAAGTTGGTCAACCGTTTTTGGAATAATTCATCAAATCTCCCTGGATGTGTTACCAATTACTGTATGGAGGTGAGATTGTTCCTTTTTCTACATTTGGACATCCTTTTATGCCTGAACTTTGTGTATTCATCTTGAACTCTCACATAGATAGTCTGTATATACATGTAAGCTTCAAGATTTATTTTGTCTGCAGCTGTAGCCTCAGTCACCGACAAGGAACTTGCTCTCATCATGGCAATACTATTTAATTTCCAACTTCTGATACTTCTAATAACTTTTGGTCAGTACTTGCTCAAAGTAAACAATGACTCTGATTTTCCCGCCAAAACTATCATGTACAATGTGATTCCAAATCCATCCACTCGGATTGACCACACCCATTATGGAGCTTCTGTTACTGCACTTAATATGAAGAACAATAGACACTCAAGCAGTAACCTTGTAAAGAGTCGCTCTCTCTTATACCTGAGTATTCTCCTCATTGCAAATTCATCTGATATTGAATTGAATCCTGGCCCAAAATATCCTTGCCAAATCTGTAACAAAGCTGTCACCTGGAAACAACGTGGTGTGGCTTGCGATGATTGTGAGAATTGGTACCACGTAGACTGCATGCATATGACAACACCAATCTACGAGTCTCTTCAAAATGTATCTTGGCATTGTATCACCTGCGGTATGCCCAATTTCTCTTCAAGTCTCTTTGAATCAACAGTTATTGAGACCAGTAACTCATATGACAGTCTTGACACTAGCGAACATTGTTCTAGATCATCCTGTAGCTCAGCACCATCAAGTAGCCCAGGACATCCTCAGTTTTCTTCCTCGCCAGTAGCTCATAGTCAAAGACCTAAACATAAGCCTTCTGCTCCTGTGAATATCATTAACATCAATTTTCAGAGCGCCAAAAACAAGAAGGAGGAGATCTGCAATCTTATTGACTCATCTGAGCCGAGCATCATTCTTGGTAGTGAAACGTGGTTGAATAGTGATGTCCACAGCTCCGAGATATTTCCACCGAATTATACTATTGTCAGAAAAGATCGCAGCGATGGATACGGTGGTGTCCTTATTGCGGTGCATAAAGATTTCGTGTTTGATCAGATTGAAACAAACAATGATGGCACTGAATCTGCCTTCGTAAAACTTAAGCTGGATAAGAACTTGTCTTTAATTGTCGGATCATTGTATCGCCCAACAAATAACAATGTTGAATACGCAGATAAGCTGTGTTCCACCGTTGAGGAGGTAGCTCAAAAATTTAAAAATGCAGTTCTGTGGCTTGGTGGAGACTTAAATCTCCCGGATATCAACTGGTCCACTTGTACTATTGAAGGTCGTCAATACCGTCATTGCATCAATGAGCGTTTCCTCAACATGCATTCTAATTTGGGTCTTCAGCAAATGGTATCATTTCCTACCAGAGGTGATAGTACACTTGATGTGTTCTCTACAAACCGTCCATCCTTAGTCAGTCGATGTACTCCAGTACCTGGCCTTGGCGATCATGATATCGTTTTTGTTCAATCATCCATTACACCTAGGAGGAATAAACCAGTAGCGCACAAGATCTACCTCTGGAAAAAGGCTGATATTGATAATATGAAAAAAGACTGCTTAAGCTTCCAGCATGACTTTATCAACAAATTCAGCTCAAATAGCTCTGTCCATGAGATGTGGTCCAACATCAAGACTTCTCTTTCATCCATCCTTTCTAATGGTGTTCCGTCAAAGACTTCATCTACTCGATTCAGCTAACCATGGATCACTACCAGAGTTAAAAGGCTCTCTAGACGGAAAAAAGCGTAGTTTTAATAAACCCCGTCGCACCAAAAAGCGTTAAGACTTTGAAAGGTACAAGGGACTGAAAAAAGCTTGCAGAGCTGCATGCAAGGGTGCATATAATGACTATGACAGAAATATAATATCTCCAGACTCAGCAACAAATCCTAAGCGCTTTTGGAGTTTCATTAGCAGCAAGAAATGTGACACTACAGGTGTTGCCCCCTTAAAGGCTTCAAATGGCATCACTTACTCTGACAACATAACCAAAGCCAACATTCTCAATGATCAGTTTTCTTCTGTTTTCAACAAAAACGAGGAATCTTCCACAATTAAGGACAAAGGCCTAAGCCCGTTTACACCTATGGAGAATATCACCATCAGCCAAGGGGGTATTTCCAAGCTTCTTTCTGGGCTACAGATCCATAAGGCAACTGGACTTGATGAAATTTCAACCAGATTGTTGAAAACACTAGCTGAGGAATTAACACCAGTCATCAGTCTCTTCTTCCAAGCATCATTAAATCAAGGTATCCTACCTGAAGAGTGGAAGACTGCCAATGTTGTGCAAGTGTTCAAGAAGGGTGAGCGTAATAAAGCAGAGAATTACCGGCCCATCTCATTAACATCCGTCACATGTAAGCTCCTTGAGCATGTCATCTGCAGCAACATCATGAATCATTTGGAGGAACAAAATATTCTTGCAGACGCCCAGCATGGCTTCCGCAAGAAGCGTTCATGTACTTCCCAACTCATCCTGACTATCAATGAGCTTTCCAAATGTGTCAACGATAAAGATCAAGTCGACGTCATCCTGCTTGATTTCTCTAAAGCGTTTGACCGTGTTCCGCATATGAGGCTGCTACATAAACTTAAATTCTATGGCATTGTTAACAGCACACACAAATGGATAACTGATTTCCTGTCTGGCCGCTCACAGCAAGTACTCCTTGACGGAATTTCATCCAGAACATCACCAGTACAGTCAGGGGTGCCTCAGGGCAGTGTCCTTGGACCTCTGCTCTTCCTGCTTTTCATCAATGAGTTACCAGACAAAATCTCATCCCAGTCATCGGTTAAATTGTTTGCAGACGACTGCATCCTTTTCAGAAAGATCAAATGTCCTGGTGATGCATACGAACTCCAAAAAGACCTTGATCAACTCCAACAGTGGGAAGCAGACTGGCAGATGGAATTTCACCCAAATATATGCCAAGTTCTCCATGTCTCCAACAAAAGGAACATTATCAGAGTGCCATATAACATTCATGGTCATACCCTTGAGGAGGCAGAAACTGCTAAGTACCTGGGTGTTAATATACATCGTAGCTTGAACTGGAATCATCATATTCAAAAGGTTGCATCAAAAGCAAATGCCACCCATGCATTCCTTCAGAGAAACATCCACCAATGCCCTCGTGAAACAAAGGTGCTCTGCTACACCACTCTTCTGCGCCCACTCATGGAATATGCTAGCATCATCTGGGATCCTTTCACCAGTGTAAACACCAACAGGTTGGATATGGTCCAGCGTAGGTATGCCAGGTTCATCTTTTACGACTACAGAACAACTAGTAGCGTAACAGCCGTGCTAGAACAGCTGCAATGGTCATCGTTACAGGAAAGACGAGCACAGGCCAAAGTAGAGATGATGTACCGCATTGTAAATGGACTCGTGGACATCACAACATCTCTATTCAGTCCAACTCTGACAATGCGTGGACACACTCAAAAGTTCTTTGTTCCATTTGCCAGAATTGACATCTACAGGCACTCCTTCTTCCCAGATGGTATCAGGCTTTGGAATGCTCTACCTCAGCAGATTGTTGACAGCACCTCCCTGGAAAGCTTCAGAGGGCAGGTGCAGTCCATCCAGCTTCGTTAGTTGCATCCAAGTTTTTACTCGCACTTTAGTTTAGTTCTGCACAATGTACATATCCTGCAACCACAAAACACTCAGTACGTGAATATGCCAATGGCAGTCTGTACTTTCACCGGAAGAAGAAGAAGAAGAAAGAGGGTCCAAAAAGTTAAGTGATTCATTCATATTTTAAAATGCGTCCCTACATCTTCAGGGTGTGTGATCGACAATAAAGACATGTTAAGATAGACATAGATTGTAAAGACAGATACTATAAAGTTAAATATCCAAAATGTGGCGAGGTGATAAATATTGTTTTAACACACAGATAAAGATAACGGGTGAATCTAAAAGCAAGACCCGGTGCTCATTTATAGTAACACACGCAACAGGATAAGACAACGTATAATCATTTTAAAGTTCTTTAAATGCCCGTGTCAAATGCAGTGGAAATATGACCCATCATAAGTTAGCATATTTTACCTGTTTCGCAAAAGTCTCCAATGAAGCCATCGGCGCACAAACAAAAGAGTGATCCTTGTCCGTCGTGTAAACATTGACCATTATTTTGACACGGTCCCGAAGTGCATGGGTCTAAGAGAAAAAATGTGTATGTATACTTAAAATACATAAAATCATGACTTTCAGACTAAAATATATAATTATAAATGTGTCTAGAAAAAAATCAAACAATAAGATGTTTAATACAGGTGGAAATTTGGCAAGTAAACACGAGTAAATACACTGTCAAAAGTACGTATAGAAAAAAAAAATTCCTTTCACGACCTTTCTAAACACACTTTATTTGTTAGATCATTGATTATAGTTAGTGTTTAAGAACACTGTTTGTGTTTTGTGTTCAAACATGTTTTATTTAGTTGTAAAGATGTGTTTGACAGCGTATGTATCAAGATTACTTTGAGGGAACATAACCCATATTATGTTATCTAGATGATTAAAATAGTGAATCATATCACATACACGGTTGCTCATATAGTTGGAATAAAAATATTTTTACCACTTTTTTATGTAAAGGTCAATTTATAAGGAAAATATCTAGAAACTTATGTTGCTTTTGGTCAGATTTGATGTTGGGTGTAAAATGGAACTCCGAATGTGATCAATTTTGACTTGACCCCGCCTTGTTCAAGGTCAATTATCTACTCAAATCTACTGGGCATATGGAATGTTCAAGGCAAAAGAGGCGAATGTGAGCGCTCTCATTCAGATCGATATTTGGCCGCCGAGTTGCATTGTGGGACTGATGCTATTGCCACTGTTGTTTAAGGCCGTATTTTAACTTTTTTTGTGAGCGACCATATATATTGTGCCATATGTTTTCAGCATGCATCCGCTTGTTATTCAATGTCTATTCTACCAAAACCCTATTTTTGTAAATTGAGGGGCGTTGAAGAATCATTTTGTGCTTTGCTTTCAAGCATTCTCTTGGTGCAATCAACCGTGACCAATACATTCAATCACCTGCTTATGACCACTCAACTTGAGTACAGAAGTGACCTTGAACAAAGCGGGGTCAAATCAAATTTGACCTAAAAATCACGTTTTTAACCCATTTGCGATTTTGCCCCCTTACCAGTAGGCCTACATGAAAACAATTGATCACATTCAGAGTTCCATTTCAAACCCAGCAAGATTACCTATCAAATCTGACCAAAAGCTACATAAGTTTCTAGATATTTTCCTTCTAAATTGACCTTTACACAAAAATATCTAAAAATATTTTTATTCCAACTATATGAGCAACCGTGTATTATTATTATTGACATATTAGATCATTTCGAGCACACGGAAGTAAAATATTTCGTACGTGAATAGTTCCAAACCAGAAACCGTGATCCAGTTATCTGTGTGATAATTGGATTACACGTAACAAAAGATGAAACGAACTGATCACCACACAAAAATATTGCACTAACTGTTGCCAGGTTTTACACCTGATAAAATTTGAATATAACTGAGATGTAGGGTATTCCAGGCCGGTATCGGGCATTTCGGGTGTGATTCATATAGAGGGAATCTGAGCGTCATGTTATATACTGATTGGCATGATTGATCCAGTCAATATTTGTACATTGCTCGATATTAAATCGGTATATAAAACAAATATTGACTGGGTTTTCATTTTTGCAATAGTAAAACTATTTCCTCAGTGACCTTGACGATCCTACTATAATCTCAAGATCACTTTAGGCAATAGCTTCTACTATTGCCCTCATAAGCAGTCAATATTTCTATACTTAAGTATTGACGTTGTGGAATAATGAGAAATAAATTTGACATACCGATTTCGCATCTGTCTCCTGAATATCCATTGACGCAGGCGCAGACGGCATTGCCTCCTTGATCAGCACATACACCCACATTTTGACATGGATTGGGTTCACACGCATTAGTTTGCGCTGGTGCTGTTAAATAAAAGATATACCGTTGTACAATTGGAATGAGATTTCAATGAATTAGGCATGGGGTAGTAGATACAAAAACCGCAAGTTATCGAATATAATAAATCTGACAGTAATATCGTATCTTGTGTGCAATTAATTGGCATTGCATTTGTTGGCAATACATGGCAAATTGTTAGTTAAACTGTTAAAGCCTCCTTGTCTTAAAGTTTCTCCTCGTAGATGCTAGAAATTGATTCTTCCATCGGGTTTCGAACCCATGACCTATATCCTGTAGAATTTGAACCCTAAAGCCCCCTCGAACCACAATCCCATGTCCCTGGGATAAAACTCCTAACTGTACGGTACGTATTCGATTTTACTGATTTTCTCGTTTAGTCTTTTAAAGCTTTTGACTTCCTGGAACTCAATGTTTAATTATTCTAAAAATATTTAATTATTCTAAAACTAGTTTTTTAGGCTAACTATCATTGTTGTAAAGACGTCTAAAACAATTATTGCATCACAAAAGGAATTATGATATTTTACCTGTTTCGCAAAAGTCTCCAGTGAAACCATTGTTGCAAATACAAAAGAGTGCCCCTTGTCCGTCGTGTAAACAATTACCACCATTTTGGCACGGTCCTGAAGTACATGGGTCTAATTGAACAATGAATAATTTGATATTAAACTGTGTATGAAATTAGAATAAAAACATTTTCTTTTGCATGACTTTAAGAAACAACTAAACAAACAACTTTGAAATCACGATTGAATACACGAAACCTGTCATATATTGTTATCATTATTAAAACATTAAATTCGGGACCATACTGATTTCGCATCTATCTCCAGAAGTCAAATTATGGTCCGTCAAAGGTTGTCAGAGAGTAAAACGTATAACTGAGATAAAGATCAAAGATCAGTAAGCCCTATATTTTTTGTTGATTGCCTTCAAAATATGCAGATTTATTTCACATTTCCTATCATTTTCTTGAAATGAAACTTTGCTGGTATTTTGAAGTAGGTACAAGGATTGTGAATATGTCAAAAACAATTTCGGCAAATTACGACCTTGACATGTATTTTCACCTGTAGCGCAAAATGAAGTTTCTGGCATTTACGGCTCATACGGGCTGGACAGCCACATATGCGCTTGGTGACACGAATTAAAAAATCCACTATAATTTTGTTTTAATATATATCGATTTTGTTTTGAGAGGGCAATAGTAAAAGAATATCGACTGGCTAAAATGATGCCAGTCGGTATACATGTGTAATGTATCATATTACATATTGTATTCATATATTAAATCATTTTTTTGTCCGCAAGGATATACTCATATCGTGATTTATGTACCAATTGGCATGATTTGATTTGATATAGTAAATATGTGTATATTATAGTGTGCTCGATAAAAAAATCGGTGTATAAAACAAATATTGACTGCTTTTTCATTTTGCATATAGTAAAACCATTTCCTCAATGATCTATAAAAGTTCAGCCAATCCTACTATAATCTCAAGGTCACTTCGGTCAATAGCTTTTACTAATGCTCCCGTGAGCAGTCAATATTTCTATACTAAATAATCGACATTATGGAATAATATGAAATAAATTTGACATACCAATTTCGCATCTATCTCCTGAATATCCATTGACGCATGTGCAGACGGCATTACCTCCTTGATCAGCACATACACCCGAATTTTGACATGGGTTGGGTTCACACGCGTTAGTTTGCGCTGGTGCTGTTAAATAAAAGATATATACCGTTGTATAAACGGAATAAGTTTGTAATAAATTAGGTATGGGGTACAATAGATTAAGGAAAAGTTAAAGTTATCGAATATAAAAAATCAGTATACCGTATCTTGTGTGAAATTAATCCTAACGAATAATGCATTTAAACGGCAAAATGTTTCAAAAG
This sequence comes from Ophiothrix spiculata, assembly GCA_000969725.1. Taxonomy (NCBI): domain Eukaryota; kingdom Metazoa; phylum Echinodermata; class Ophiuroidea; order Amphilepidida; family Ophiotrichidae; genus Ophiothrix; species Ophiothrix spiculata. Next base: position 321,942 of record JXSR01S018557.1, read on the forward strand.
GATTCGCACCCATGACCTATTTGCAGTAGAATTCGAACCCCGGAACCCCCTCGCTCACAACCCTTTATTATGCTAAGCTATTCTGCGGGTGTTGCCTAGGATACAACTTTTAACTAAACGTATTCGATTTTACAGATTTTCTCATTTAGTCTTTTAAAGCTTTTGTCTTCCTGTCCTGGAATTCAATGTTATAAGTTATTTTTAAATTAAATTTTTAAAATTATTCTTAAATAGGTTTGTTAACTCCCATTGTTGTAAAGACGTCTAAAACAATTATTGCAT
>JXSR01S018557.1:322363-343388 GCA_000969725.1 Ophiothrix spiculata
ATTAAAACATTTTTTTGCATGACTTTAAGAAACAACTGAACACAAAACTTTGAAAACACGATTAAATACACGAAACCTGTCATATATTGTAATACTTAATCGGATCCATACCGATTTCGCATCTCTCTCCTAAATATCCATTGATGCATGTGCAGACAACACTGCCTCCTTGGTCAGTACATACACCGCCGAATTGACACGGGTTGGGATCACAGGGTGCTGTACAAAAAAAAGAAAAAAAGACAGAAAAAGTGAATACAGTATGTGGTTAAATTTATAAAAGTAAAATAAACGACAAGCTCAGAATGTTCATTTTTTTTCAAAATTGCATTTGTCACTTTGATTTATTATATGTACACATTTTTATTCCATTATTCATTGCTATTTGAATAATTTAAAATGCTAATGAAATGTTCAAAATACTTACTATTTTGACAGAAATCTCCGATAAAGCCCTCATTACAAACACAAAAGTGGTTATCGGCACCATCGGTTAAACACATGCCCCCATTCTGACATGGCTGTGATGCGCAGGGATCTGGATTGGAGCCACCAGGAGCTAGAAAAAATATAATTAAAATGTAGATTCTTATTAAACCATATGAATAAGAACAGACTGCTACAGACTGTTTATTGGTAAGATATATATATATATAGATGTTGAACAGTCACCCGACGTTTCATTCGTCTTATTCAGACAAATTTCTTCAGAGCTGTGATCCTCTGCCGCCGCTGGAACCAGTGTTGCCAGTTTTACCATCGTAAAGCAGAGGTTATAATTGTTGATGAGGTTGTAGGTGCCCTAGACCAAGACGGTTGAAACGTCAGCTTCGGTGAGTGTTATACATCTAAAAAAAACCCGATGTTGAAAAATACATGTGTACCTTATTTTACTACAAACCTGATGAACTTTTACATAAGATCCAAAATAATAATAATAATAAAAGGGGATTTATAAAGCGCCTCACATTGATAAAAACAACCCCAAGGCATTTGACAAAAGTGAAAGATTAAAAACTACTTAAATACAACTTAAATAATCACTACATACGCAACTATTATATACAAAAGTTATGCAGAAACAAATATAAATGTCAGTAAGAAATGCAGCATAAAAAGTTCTTGCCAACAAGGAACCATCAAATGGTAATGTACATACACCAATTAAAAGTCAAAGTTCATTCACATAGAGTAAAAAGATAAGTCTTCAAGGATTTCTTAAATGATTGTACTGTTGGAGCCCGCCTAATATGTTCCGGTAGTCTATTCCATTCTTTCGGTGCTGCAATAAAGAAGGCTCTATCACCATAGCTGACTTTCGATGAAACAACATCACGCGGAACATGGAGAAGACATTTAGCATTTGATCTCATATTCCGGGGGATATGCTTGAGTGCGATGAGTTCTTTGATGTACGATGGTGCAAGATTGTGCAAAGACTTATATACAATGAGGAGAAGTTTAAAAAGAACACGCTTTTTTAATGGCAGCCATGGCAGCCAATGAAGCTCGTCAAGTATTGGTGAGACGTGATCACTCCTTTTGGCACCAACAACCAGACGAGCTGCAGAATTCTGCACGCGTTGTAAATTAGCAATGTCTGTTTCAGGAAGGCCGTAGAGGAGGGAGTTGCAGCTGTCTAGTCGCGAGGAGATGAAAGCGTGGACTAATCTCTCTGTTATTTTACGGTCGAGATACTTGCGCAATTGGCCAATAGTCCGCAGTGATATGAGGGCCATGCGACACAAATTGGTTATATGATCAGTCATCTTAAGGTTGCAATCAATGTACACTCCAAGGTCTTTAACACTATCAACCGGTTTGATCACGGCATCTCCAATCTCCACACTGGGAACAGTACTGTCATTATGATAGCGAGATCTAATCTGCACAATCTCAGTCTTTGAATCGTTTATCTTGAGTCTGTTTGAGGTTACCCATGATCTTATGTCAGCAACACAAGATTCAATTGATGCAATGGCCTCAACCTTAGAAGATGGGTCGAAAATCGTGTACAGCTGTGTGTCGTCTGCATACACCATTCCGTTGATCCCATGGGCCTTTAAAATGTCCTGAATGGGACCAGAATACATAATAATTTGAAGTGGCCCAACCACAGATTCTTGTGGTACACCATAGATAAGCGAGTGGCTCCGAGACAAAGTCTTTCCAATGACGACAGACTGATCACGACCACAAAGATATGATTCGAACCATTTATGGGCGACTCCAGCAACACCATATCTATTCTTCAGTCGTCCTAACATGAGTTCATGATCTATGGTATCGAATGCGGCCGATAAGTCAAGGAGTATAAGAATCACCTCCTTGTTTCCATCGACCGCACGAAGCAGGTCATTCTGGACACGAGCAGCGCTGTTTCTGTGGAATGATGTTGTCTGTACGCGGATTGAAGTTCATTGTGAAGTCTGCGAGACATATTGGTAACCTTGCGAAAAAGTTGACGCGAATCACAATTGGCAATTTCATCCCTATAGAAATCTGTCTTAGCTTTGCAGAGAAGCTTCCTGTATTTCTTACAGTCGTCTTGAAAAATCTGGCGATGGATCTCAAGCTTAGATTTCTTCCACGCTCTTTCACTCCTGCGTTTCACACGTTTTGCTTCCTGGAGGTCTTTAGAGTGCCATGGTGTATGAGGTCTCATAATCTTAGTGCGCGTTACTTCTGGTGCGTGTAAATCAAGAAAGTTGCGTAAGACATCATTGTACTGATTTACATAGTCCTCAAGATCATCACATGGCTTAGTGAACAACGCAGACGATCTAATGTCTTGTTTGAATGACTCAACGTTGATACTGCGAAGCTTACGCGACGTGATCGTGATCTTGCTAGCGGAGGGTTTTGATAATCTAATTCTACACAGTACCGCGAAATGATCAGATGGTAGACTGTAGTCAATATCAAAATCTGTAACAATGTCATCACCATTGCGGGTAATCAGAAGGTCTAACGTGTGGCCGTGTATATGCGTAGGCCTGTCGACAATTTGTTGGAGATCGTCAGAATCCAGTGTATTCAGAAAATTGCGTGCAGCTGAGTCAGACGCATCATCCACATGGAAATTAAAATCACCTGTTACTAGGATGCTTGTCAAGATGTTGGGGAAGCATTCCATGAGGCTGGAGAAGTCGCGTATGAAATCTGACACCTTCAATTTTGTTTTTCTTAGAAGGCGGAGGTCTATAAATCAAGAACACTCTCACTGACTGTGATCGTCACATCCATGTGTTCAAAAGAGTCATACCTATGAATTTCCTTATGCGTGATCTCAAAACCCTTGCGTAATATTATACAAACGCCGCCACCGTCTCTGGCTATGCGCGGGATATGATGATCATCAAAATCTGGCAACGCATTTTGTAGATCAGCAAGAACACAATCATCACGTTTATTTCCCTTCAACCATGTTTCTGTGATAGTTAGAATATCCAATTTGTTTGAGATAATAAAGTCAATAATAGAAGTTGTGCAATTTGATTTGTTCATAAGTGCCGCATTCCAAACAGCGAAACGGCAATCAATGTTTTTAGAGTAACTTTGATGACTGATGGGGCAGTTGATCAAATTAGATGAATTTGAACACGATTGAGTTTTAATTGATTTCTTTCTTTCAGTGATCAGAGGTTTGATAGATCTGATTTTATTTCTACCAGCTCTGCAACCACGTCTCGTTCGTTTTGCAATTCTTAAATCAACGAAGGTTGACCAAATTGATTTATCGCAAGGGCTGTTGATCACACTTCTCCCAATGTCCTTGAGTTGGTCTCTTGCATATGTATAACGGCACATAGTTTTACACGAAGATTACAAGTGCGAAAAAATCAATGTTCACTTTGTATGATGAATGAGTATGGTCCCATATACCGTAATATATCGTAAGGTGACGGATTCGGATTAAGCTAACAGGCCAACATATGCATAGTGGATGCGCGATGACGTCATATCTGAACTTTGTTCCAATCAGAGACTTCGTCACAAGTGTGTTACTGCTAACAAAAAGTGCGCTCACGAAAAAAACGTTTTCACTTTGTTCCTTAATTTATGCTACATTTTCTGTTGCGTTATTTTGATGGGTTGAGCTTACACAGTTTCTCACACATTCATTGTGGGTTTGTTGGCCCATTACAGAACAACTTATGAATATAGGAAGATCATTTCAGGATAGCATAGAAGTGCGATATCGCAGAAACCTTTAAACAAGTGCTCAAGACTGAAGAAAAATGACATAATAATAGAATGGACATAATAATAGAACTGAAGTCAGTTTGTGTTGAAATATGCTAAACATGTGAAAAAGATCACTGAAACTGTTACATACGTGTTTGACACGTGTCTCCCGTATATCCATTATTGCATAGGCACGTAGCGCCGCCATCTTCATGTCGTAAACAATTCCCGCCATTTGAACATGGATTGGGGCTACAAGGGTCTCCTGAAATAAAAATGAAGAATAAAAGATGCTAACGAAAAAGAAGTAAACAGATAATTGGAATGTGTTCAAATTAACTTATTCTGTGTTCAAATCTTTCGTTTTAAAGAGTGAATGAATGTGGAAATTAGTTTTGTATGGGATTATGCTTGTACACAGAAAAACGTACACATTCGACTGACTCAAAAATACATACATGTTCACAATAATAATAAACTTTTAAATTTCAGTGACGTCATAAACAGACTTGGAAATAGACACACACCAGACTTGGAAATATTGACAAAATCTTCAGCAGGTATCTACAATTAACCCACCCAAGCAAATACAGTATATAGGATTAAGATTAAGATTAGAAAAAGATGCCGTTATAATGCTAGACAGAAAAGCCACCATGTCATCAGGAAGATAAATGTAAGCAATATAAAAATAATGTGTAATTACATGTATATATATAATTTTATTAATGTTTAACTAAATTGTAGCATGTTAGTTGCTAGGATATAGTTGGCAGTATTTTTGTGTTGTTTAATAATACTCAAATATTGGAGTTTATACTTTTGAAAAGGTACACATTTACGGTTAGGATTAGGGTAAGTATACATAGAAAAGGATTTTAGTTTTGAAAGGCATTGCATATTTTGTTTTAATAGATCTAACTAAAAACGCACAATTAAAATGAGCAGCCAGTAATGAACATTTGGTAAGTATCAATTTTATACCGTTTTTCATCGCATTATAGCAATTGACTATCATTGGTGCACAGCTTCTTTACTACGCACACCTTCACATCTTGTTCTTAAGCAGATACGTGCAAGCTTTGAAGAACTAGAACGGTTGTCGATTTATTACTAGAGTATTTCTAAGCGGATTCACTATTGGCTCTGTCACACATCACCGTTTAAAGCCACAAAGTACGAATAACGTACACTGTTTTTGTAATCGATATACATGACCGAAACAGTATACGTAACGCGTACGTTGGGCTTGGTATCTGCCTGTACACGTATTAGTAACTGTATGCTATGTCTACCCCATGTATGAATGATGCTCATAAACGCTTTTGGAAGAATAAAGCAATATTTTTTTTGTCAAGTACCAAGATGGCAGTTACTTACTGATTTCACAGTGTGTTCCGATATAGCCACTAGGACACAAACAAAGCCCATCAATACAAGTACTACCATGTTGACATGTGTTAGGATTACATGAAGAGGCTGTGCACATGCAGAAAATATATAGAAACAAATTTGGCTTATCAGATCATGTCGTGCAATTTATCAGTGACACTTACGAATATCTAAACAATGATATTAACTTCAAGTTAAATGCAGATTTTGCTATTAAACTGAAAACAAGAGAGATACTTTCTCTAAAAACTATCGCCAATGACATGTTTGTTTCAGAAACAAATTAGTGTGACAAGTCCACCAACCGAGTTTTAAAACATATAGTAAATATACGGCCACATTCTTCAATACCATGGTTAATTGTTTAATCTAAGTTGTTAATTTAGATAAATTTGTACGACATGCTGATGAGCTAAGCCTTTAAATAACACCATTATGATAGTACGGAAGAAGTGTGCAGAAGCAAAACGCAAGCAAGATAAAGTGATATACACTAAGCTGCTATATATTAATTGTTAATATGGAGAGGAGAGAAAAATACATCAAGTAAATAGATGATATGAAAAGTGTTTTTGTGAAAGGCTTTAACTTCCGTAGATTCCCTATGGAGCTAAGTTGTGTGTGGTCTAACTTTATATCCCTGTATTAATCTTGTTAATAGTAATACTCTGCCTCTCTTTGAATAGAGCACATGTTTAGGTAGCACGTATTTTCCGCAACAGGAAACAACAGAAGTGGAAATCTTAGTCAAAATAGTTGGGACACGTGATCTGTCTGCTTCACTAAAATACAATACTTTAAAGACATATACCTTTTAAATGGTGAAGAGAGGTTTAATGACAGCCAGGTAAAAGAATTGATCAGCGAATGGAACTAAGGAATCATAAACACGTTTGTCTGGATTCGTGCTTTATTGTAAGCGTTGTTAGTGAAGTATTTTGGCCGAGATTGTGGATGACATAATTACAGCTAACTATAGGGGTGCAAAAGAAACAGTAAATTGGGGTGTACCAACCTATTTCGCAAAGGTTTCCTGAGAAACCGTTGATACACTGACACACTCCAAGTGAACAAATACCGCCATTCTGACAGCTGATTACGGAACATGAATCTAGAGTAGAATTTACATGATAACAGTAAATTTCAACCTTATGTATTTCTGTTGTTATTTATTGTGTAGGTTTTCATCGGGCTTCATTTCATTTGGCCTTCCAGCATTCTACCTCATAAGATTTTTTAATTGCCCGTCATTTAAATGTCTTGTCAAACATGGATATAAATTTATATGATATGATATTGTGCAAAAAGATGCCGTTGTGAAATAGTGTCTTTTTATTCAATAAACCAAGCCTTTCATCAAAAAGTTTTAAATAAACAGGTAAAGCCCTCCAGTTGTAGTTTGATCTGTAATCAGTTGTCGTAAACTGTTCATTTAGGAATTTAGGAACTACGGACGGTCAGTGGGTCATTCCAAAATAGGTGGGCAAGTTTACCGAATGCTTTACTCAGGAACTTGATATGTCACAGTTTAATCTTTAGTTGAATTTGCCCACAGATATATACCTATTTCACACCTATCTCCACTGAATCCAGTCGCACATGTGCACTGAATAGTCCCCAGTCCAAGATGGATACACTCGCCTGAATTCTGACAAGGGTTGGGATTACATGGTTCTGGGATAGAAATAAAGTGCAAAGTTATAAGTCTAGAACAACATGTGCAAATTTACAAAAGAAAACAACACAAAACACTACTGGAATCATAATAGTAATATAGCAAGACTAAAGGGAAAGAGCGCGATAGTAAATAATAATAATAATAATAAACGACGACGACCTCAACAATAACAATAACAACAAGACAACACAATCGTTTTGTATAAATTAGACGCCATTTACCGCATACTCAACCCATATCATGCAGATTTCAAATAAATATAAACATATTTTCACATTAGCATTCAGCAATAGAGGGGCCCATACTCCATATGCCCAATACAAAGTAATGTGTTATTACCATATACCCATAGATGCGTTAACGTTATTTTTCCAAAGGGAATTAAACGTTCTAAATACTCAAATTTTGGCGCTTTACAAGAAAGTAGATTATCGCAGATCGAAAAGAGGTGTCTAAAAGCGATGACAATCTTTCGTATTTCATACTTGGTTGACTCCCACAGAGCAACACTTACCTATCTGACAGCTTGTACCACTGAACCCGTTCACGCAGACGCAGACGCCACTAACGCATTGGCCAGAATTAAGGCATGTTGGTACGCATTCTTGTCCAACAGCTATTTTAAAAAAAGAATTGATTGATTGCTATTAAAGATATTAGTTCAAACGATAAAGAGCAGATGTTGCTGTTTCAAAAAGCCCCTAAAAAGCCCACAATCAAATCAATCGCAATCTGCATACAATGAACTGCGCATACCAAGTACTACTCTTCTTTTGCAGGTAAGCATTTACTCGCAGAATGTGTCGACCAATAAATATTGAGGAACACATTATACCCCAGATAGCAAAGTTAGTTGGCCCAACGATCTGCTAACGTTAGCCGACATTGACCCAACGTTGAACCAATGCTATCTGGGACAGGGCTTTTCTAGATATTCTACATGCATTATTGACCAAATGCAATATTAATGATTTAAAAATACACGTAGATTACAAAGGAAATTAGCTTATTAAATGAAATTCAACAAATTGAAATACTATGCATCTTGATACATTTATGACGTTTATTTTAAATCTACATGATGCTAACTTAAATCTATTTAACTTTTATTTGACTACTTATTCATATGGATCCTACTACCAAAATGCCATCGCAGTTGTAGGATTAACAAAAGTCAAACTACAAGAGTATTACAGGAAAGTCTAAACTTTTTAAATTTCTATTGTAGTATATTTATAAAGCGTTAATTACAAGAGAGAAAATGGCTACTCTAATTATGCATGGTTTTAAAACCAATTTCAATAGTTTAAAAATGATTTTCTTGTCATACGCCAACAATACATGTGTTTACTAGAAAAGAGAAGTGCACAAAAAAACACCTTGTAATTTATAAAACAAAAAAAATCTATTAAATTATTGTCACCAGGAAATTTAAGAATTGATTGCAACTTTTCTGTTGTTACAGAACTTACGTGTCTCGCAATTGGTTCCTGTAAACTCATTTGGACAACTGCAAACATATTGACCCGGAAGTGTTATACATTGGCCATTGTTTACACATGGATTTGGATTACAAGGGTCAGTAGGTGTTCCCGAGTCTGGAGCTATAAAGGTAAAGATTGGTAAAACTATCAGAACAGTGTTTCTAAAGATTAGTGAATATTCGAAGTCCCCTTTAAACTTATAATAGTTAGCTGGCCATTAGAGATTAATGCTGGTATGATTATAAGAATAAACAAGGTTGTAGGTTGTCTGTACTATGAAATGTTAGGGGCTCAGTCACACATCACTGTATAGAGCCCCAACGTACGAATACGTACACTGTTTTGGTAATCTATATACATGCATGCCAATGGCCAAAACAGTGTATGTAATTCGTACGTATGGGCTCAGTCACAAATCAACGTATAGAGCCTAATTCACGCCTAACGTACTTCTATTCCGTTCGTTATGTGATTACTACATGTAGAAGTACGTTCAATTCATACGGTTATGTCCGTCAGACAAACGTTCAATTCGTAATTCATACAGTACTTAGTGTCCGTTAGGCAAACATCAAGTATGTGAAACGTTTGTACGTTCTGCGTTCTTTGGCATAAATACGTCGATGAGTGACTGAACCTAAAATACTAATAATTATGCTGCTAGTGATACGTTTAAAACTAACGAATATAATTCATGATCGGAGTTTATAAAGCATGAAATACATAGTAAGCTATGAAATACATTTTTAATCATAAATCAAAACGGTCTGGTCGATTACAAAATTCAACATCTCCACATATTTCTTAAAAGAAAATATGCTGAATTTGAAAATGTATTTCTGACAATACCCCGGTACTTTTTTTTTTATAAGATACACTATTACATCCTACATAGCCAATTGTTTTTGCTCCTTGGTCTTAATAAATGGCTTTCTCTTAATATATCTGAAATGTACACAAATAATTCGAGAGATAAACACAAGCTCTCTCCAAAAAATAAAAAAATTACCTGTTTCGCAATTGTCTCCAGTGTAACCCTCGGCACATTGGCAGAAATATTGGTCAGGTTGAGTGGAGTGGGATAGACATTGGCCCTGATTCTGACAGGGGTTGGGATTACAAGGATCAGGCGCTATAGAAAGAAATGTTAGTTGCTAGAATTATAATATGCTGATGATTGTGTGCAAAATCTAAAGGCAATATATATAGAGGAAGAAAATAAAATAAGATGTATTCCTTCCTATCATTTCATTATTTGCTGCAATAATGTACTTAAAGGAGCATGGTCCAATTTTACAACATTTGGATTTCAATTTCGTATGAAAGATCACCATTAAGAGGTCTACATGTCAAATTACATCGGCCAAAACGTTTTGATTTTATGAATCATTATGTGTTTCATAGATTTGTATACTGCCATGACTGCATAAATTAGTTATGGTTGCCATATTTAAACACATTTTTAACCAAATCTCCAAAACTAAACTTGTTTAGCCGTTAATTTCACATGCAATATAAGAAAGTATGTGTAATGTTTTTGTACCAAACTCAGAAAAAGTTTGAAAAAATGTTGAAGCAATCGGAATATGCTCCTTTTAAAAATACTACAAATGTGGGATATTTTTGTGATTCTTGTGATTTGATCCGTAAAACAAACCATATGTAGTTAAATATTTTTTCAAAGCACAGCAATATTTTTCCACTTTTTCATTATCCATATGCCTTATAACATTTGAAGAAACTTTAATTTGAAGGTACAGCTTTCATCAACATTGGTCTTGCACTTCGTGACAACTCACATATTTTCGGTAAAAGTGTGTGTCTTTAAATGGTTTAGACGTCTCTTATAAGTTAAATGGTAATCAATCGATGAAATCATTTGGTTACACCAATCTTAAACGTATCAGGCATTTTCTTAGGATAGCTAACCTGTTTCGCAATTGTCTCCAGTGTAACCTTCACTACATTGGCAGAAATATTGGTCAGGTTGACTGGAGTGGGTTAAACATTGGCCCTGATTCTGACAAGGGTTGGGATTACAGGAGTCAGGAACTATTAAAAGAAGGAAATGTTATTTACTACAAGTACAATATACTGCTCACTATGTGCAAAATGAAGAAGCATCTTATATTTGGAATAACGAATGACTAGAGAAAAAATGAGAAGGCAAACTAACTGCCAGTGTAAAAAAGAGTCGACAAAAGACGAAAACAATTAAGGTATGTGTAAAGTACATTTTTAAATCCTTCGACAGGGAATTTAAATCAAATCAAAATCAACATTTAAGGGATTTTCAAATTAAGCTAACCTGTTTCGCAATTGTCTCCAGTGTAACCCTCGGCACATTGACAGAAATATTGGTCAGGTTGGGTGGAGTGGGTTAAACATTGGCCTTGGTTCTGACAGGGGTTAGGGTTACAGGAATCAGGAGCTATAGAAAGAAATGTTAGTTGCTAGAATTACAATATGCTAATGACTATTGTGCAAAATGAAAAAGCATCTTATATTTGAGCTAAAGGATGACCAAATAAAAAAGAGTAAATTTACTGCCAGATTTAAAAAATAAAGATTTACTACCAAAGAAAAACAGTTGACAAACTTACTAGATGCTTTGTATAAAGAGATTAAATAAATCAAGGTATATGTACATTTTTGAATCTGTCAACAGGCAATTTTAAATCGAAACCAACACCAAATACTAAGGTATTTTCAAATTAAGCTAACCTGTTTCGCAATTGTCTCCAGTGTAACCCTCGGCACATTGGCAGAAATATTGGTCAGGTTGAGTGGAGTGGGTTAAACATTGGCCCTGATTCTGACAAGGGTTGGGGTTGCAGGAATCAGGCGCTATTAAGAGATAGAAATGTTAATTACTACAAGTACAAGGTGCTGATGACTATGTGCAAAATGAAGAAGTATCTTATATTTGGATTAGGCCAAAAAAAAAAAGAACTCTGTCTCAGGTTCTTTAGGCCAAAAAACCTAAGTGCTACGCGTTTTTTTTTTGTCAAAAAGGCTATGCGCACTCGGAAATCTTTTTTTTACGTTTTTAGGTCACAATTTTGTTTTTTCTCTCGATGTAAGAATTTTTTTTTCTTTGGCCTTAACGGTGACTAGAAAAAAAAGGAGTAGGCAAACTCACTGCCGGATTCAAAGAAAGAGCTGACGAACTTACTACAAGAGTTGACTAACGTATTAACACTTAAGTGACCAGGGGGGGGGTTCCTAGGGGCCCTACCACAGTAAAGTGTAAAATAATTACTTTACATCGCCGCTCCATGTAATTAACGCAGCGGGTCCCTCAGTGGCAAAAAAATTCAAATCGATCCAGTCGTTTTCGTGCTAATTAGCATAAAGTGATTTTTCGAGGGCGCTGTTCAAATTTGTTTTGTCCATAAATCAAAACCGAATAACGTTTTTCTAATTTTATTTTTACAATGTAATTGTACTTGCAATGTGCAAATTTGAGCAAAATTTCATGCAAAAATTTCTTCTGGAAAACGGTTTTTGAAATTTTGGCGGGAAAACTTTTGACGCGACACAAAAATGTTTTTTTGGCTGCCATTTTGAAACGATTCATCCGATTTTCAATTTTTTCTGTATTTTGGTCCTTATTACATGCCTTATCCCCCCTTGGGCACCAACGGGTGGGAAATACCTTGTTCACTTAAGTGTTAAATGATCGGTTTAAAATGACAGAAACAATCAAGGTACGTGTAAAGAATTTTTTTTCGACAGAGAATTTTAAACCAAAACCAAAATCAATATTTAAGGCATGTTCAAGGAAGCTAACCTGTTTCGCAATTGTCTCCAGTGTAACCATCGGCACATTGGCAGAAATATTGGTCAGATTGAGTGGAGTGGGTTAAACATTGGCCCTGATTCTGACAGGGGTTGGGATTACAGGAATCAGGCGCTAAAGAAAGAAATGTTAGTTGCTAAAACTACAATATGCTGGTGAATATGAGCACAATGATATAGTATTGAAACAGAAAGAGAGGAAACAGATAATAAAAAAATGAACTACTTTTGTCAGTCCCATAACACAGGCAAAAGTACCGTAAATACGGGTACTCTGCGCAATTGACCTTTTTATTACGTTGAGCGCACAACATCACCTGCACACAACGTACACTCTATAAACCTTGAAGTATGCAACAAGAAATCAGACTCTGTTACAAGATCAATAGCATATCCCTTGTATTTTTCAACATTGTGAACTGGTGGTTTTGTATTGTGTAAGAGACTAGTAATGATTGATTAAGGCCGAATCACTGCGTATTAATATATTTTTACACGAATTCTTCATAATTTTGGTAATATTTGGGGCTAATATTTTTGATAACACATGGGCAAACATTGTAAATAAATTCATTTTTATATTCAGCAAGATTTGGTACCTTGTTATGATTTGAGAAATGTTGACTAATTTACTGCCCCGTATGGTCATTTTGGTTTTTGTGTGTTAATCAGCTACTTGTTGCATACTTCAAGTTTTACAGAGTATAGTAATAAGGCCATCGCGCATAGTACCTGTGTATACGGTACTTTCAGGCTGCATTATGGGAGATGCCAAAGTAGTCTATTCTTTCTTTGTTTCATCTTCCTCTTCGTTCCAGTTTCGTTTAAAAAGATAAAAATGTTGGATATAACATTTTGTATGATGCATCTTATCCTATAGCATTTAGTCTGAATAGAAAAATACACTTTGTTCAATATGGCAACAGGAAAAGTGATATCTGCCATCTTTGTCACGGGATATTACCACAATACTAATAAAACTAGCTGTAAGGAGCGAAACACAATGTTTTCGGAATTTTAGACCAATTGTTGCAACGGAAACAAAAATATCAATACATTGGAATATCTGCTTCAGTATCATTTTTTTCAATTGTAATCATATTGGAACTTGTTGTTATTTTCTTTCTGGTTTGTTATATAATATGATATATATAATTATGATAATATAAATATATAATAATATAAAGCAAGGCAATTATTCAACTATATAAAGAGTTTGCAATAATACAAAGCCAATTATGTTTAATAACATGAAATGTCACATTGGCGCAATTTGCAATAATTTCTCCATACTGGGTAAAATTAACGACATTTGATAATTAGCACAAAGTATAAAGAGCATTAGTTAAACTGAAAACTGCTTCAAACTCTAGTAGATGTTGGCTTTGTATCTTGCATGCTCTTATGTTTCCTATCGGTCTACAAGCTCTCCATTGGATTACTGGATTCTAACCTGTTTCACAGTTGACCCCCGTGTAGCCGTTTTCACATACACAAATATACTGGTCCGTCAGGTCACTATGGACTAAACATTGCCCCTGGTTTTGACATGGATTCGGGTCACAAGGGCCTGAGGAAGACTCTAAAAGAAAGAATTGTTGGTAAATTTGCTTTAACTACATTACCTCGTTAGGGGGGGGGGGGGGGGAGGGGCTAGAATTTTCTTCGGATGGGCTGGATACCAAAAATGTTGTGAGAAAAAGAAAAAATTCCACCACCCCCCCCCCCCCCCCCGTCCAAGAGCTTAAACTTTATGACCCCCTACCGACACAACCCTTTAATTGTGACCCCAACACATGTCACATGAATGAAAATGTTTTTATAATATTGTGCTTTTCAATCATTTTACATTGCACACTCAATGTGTTTTGCTGCTTGATACCTATGTGCCTGTTCAAACGATCACCAAAGGGCAGCCTGAGAAGAATTTGCTCCTCAGCTTTGGAAAGTATGACTCAAAGATTTCATGCATACCTAACCATGAAATACTAACATTTTTTCTTCACACAATATTGCCTCAATTATTTTGAATCCCCCTATTTTCAATGAAATAATTTAATGACTTTCCTGTTCTCATGTAGAAAAACCATGAACCCCTATTAAATTATGGACCCATCCCTTTCCGAAGAAAATGACAGCCCCCTTACAGCATAACTAAAGACTCCAAAAAAAGTATCGTCTCACGGAAGACGCAAACGTAATTTAAAGATTGTGTGCACAAGCATTAGAGTTTCAGCTTTCATTTGACACCCTATTTTTGACAATTGACTGAGAGACACTGAAGTTATGAACATTTGAAACCCTCAAGGTCGTTTTTTAAAAGTTGCAAATTTCATTTTCCGCACCGTTCAAACCAGTAACACAAGACTAAGGATTGATATGACGAGAGTGAGTTTGGTCACAGAAGCGCGCAGTTTTTCGAAAGCATGCGTCATTGGGTTACAAGCATCATCCATCAAGATTTGTTTTTCATCTTATTAATGATGAGAAACGACCTAAACTTCAGTTTCAATTTGGTACACAATACTAGCCTTTATAAAAACAAATGGCGCACCGTTATTCGTCCTCTAATATGATCTGGTATTGTGCCATGTCTTTAATTCTAGCAATGCCTACCAATTAAATGTCGTTTCTTCGGTTATTAATAAAAAGGAACTAATGGAAAATTATAGAAAAAATAATAACTGGATAGATGATGCTTAGACATCAATGGCGCATGCTTTTGAAAGACCGCGTGCTTAATTGACTAGACTCACTTACCTCTCATATCGATCCTTATATTTTGCGTTACTGGTTTGTACTGTGCGAAAAATAAAATTTGCAATTTTTAAAAATCGACCTTGAAGGTTTTAAAAGTTCATAACTTCGGTGTTTGTCAATCAATTGTCAGAAATAGGCTGTCAAATAAAAGCTGAAACTCCAGCGCTTGTACACATTATCTTTAAATTTCGTTTGCATCTTTCGTATCTGCGCAGGAGCCATTTGTTCGATGTGAGGTGATACTTTTTTTGGAGTCTTTATAATGAAGTAGTAAGAAGAAAACGTGTTAAATAAATTGTTAAACAGTGTCAAATATTATAAAAAGAATCATTCTAATCACAAATTACACCATTAATGAATATTTCTACTCTCGATTGTGAGAAACAATCAATATTCCATTTTTGGACAACAAAACGACAACCATAATGTAAAGCAATTTTGGAAGAGGTACAAATAGGTTCTTTGGAGTCTACTTGTCAGGTTTCCCAAATTTGTTTAAATGAGTTTAATAATTCTTTAAAATAGTATCTAACATATATAATTTATATACGGTGTGTCAAAAGTATTGGCTACCCCAAAATATATAGCATATGCCAGAAGACACATGAAACAACTTCTGCTTCGAAATATATGGCAAAGTATGATTAATCCTCGTCTTCCTAAGGGGGTGGTGGGGGTGGGGGGGTGGTGGTGTTGGTTACCACCCCCACCCCTAACGGATGATCGCCGATTGCACCAAAACGCACAATAAAGCGACCCTGAGCATTTAGGTAATTGTTTTTATATCCCTTGCGGTCATTTTGATGAAGACGTCAACTTTTTCGAAGTAGTCTATTGACGCCATTTTGAACTTGTTCGTGGAATTGAAAACACTAATAAAGATCAATATACAATTTAGAGACTCTATTTCTCATGTACTCCAAAAATTAAGCTATTCTATCATGTATAAGTAGGCAAACATTGTAGTACACATGACAATCTACCGCCAGAGTTATCTTAACTTAAGCTGATCTGATTAATACTCTAGCCTAGATTGATACGAACTTCAAGTGATCAAAAGCGAAGTAGTTTTGCTGCCAATCATTATCATTCCAATAAGAACGTTTCCTTGCATAAATAAAATCTATGCATAATGTATTTTAACATTGAGATTAAAACCTAGAATACAAAATCTATAATTTTGAAGGGAAAATAACTTCAGATCAAAACGTTCACAGTCAAGTATATACACCAAAATAGAAGACAATAAGATTTGAAAACAACTGATCTGTGGTCGTTCTGTCAGAAAATGTTATAATGTTAAATTGCAGATATTTATAAATAATTATGACATTATTTGCCACGGTAGGAGAAAAAAAGCAACAGTGCAGAAATATAGTGTGTTAACAATGAATAAAGAGCGATGGCATTTTGAATGAATCATTGCTAGTCATGCTAGTGTTATTTAACTCTGGACAACTTGGCGTGGTGCTGGTAGTATTTTGCTTTCTTTAAAATGTTTGTTGTTTTAAGTCAAATGGTGGCAATTGACCAATAATTTAAATGAGTAATAACAATGGCAATATCACAAAAGTGTACACTGTCATACTCATATTATACTTTTATGCTGGAACATTCATAATTTGTGGACCTTTAAAGATGGTTTAAATCATTTTCAATCTTTCTATCTTTGAACTTTATGCAACCAACATCACGCCGAGAAGTTTCCAATTTACCGTTAGTGAACCCCACTCATTATTTGAGAACAATTCACTCTTAATTAACACTTAAGTGCATAAGGGGGGGGGGGGTCCATATGGACCCTGGATTTTTTATTTACACAACATAACCCGGTAAAGCTGTTTTATGTAATTGTCAAGGTAGGGATTGCGCATATTTTGTGCAAAGAAAATTCAAAATCGATCGCGTCGTTTTTGAGATAATTAGCATAAACTGGTAAAATAATGGAGCTGTTCAAATTTTGGAAAAAAATGAAAATTTGACACGAATTAGAAATCCGGCCGCCATTTTGAATTTTGTTTTTGTTTTATATGATTTTAATTGAGTTGGTGTATCACTGTGCACAGTTTTAAACATAAATAATATGGAAAACATTGTTTTAAAGCGATCAAAATCCAGGGTCCATATGGACCCCCCTCCCCCCTTGTGCACTAACGGGATTCGAAAACACCTTATGCACTTAAGTGTTAAAGACGACGTATAAATAGTAGTATATGGTATTAGTAGGTGTCTTATGTACCAGGTAAATACTTACGGATTTGGCAATAAGTGCCAAGAAAACCTTGGTTACATAGGCATATACCCGAGCCAGCCACACAAATACCGCCGTTTTGACATGGATTAGGAGTGCAAGGGTCAGGTGCTGAGGTCAAAAGCAGGGGAACGAGGTTACTTTATAACTTATGCGCATGTGCAAATGTGTTAGTCAAATTTAGTCTATGGTAATATATACTTTTATGGACTTTTTAAAATTTATAATCGCGATTCCTCATTATCAGGATAGTTACCGAAGCTTAACAAAAGATAGCTCACATGAAATATGGACATTAAGTCCGCTATAATATTCTAAATTAAGCCACAAATAGAACATTTTGCTAATAGGTTTATGGTCTACTCCTACTTAAGCAGGTCATCATTTTCTTCCTACACATTGCCAATTTCCCCTACATTTCCCTTTAACTATTGAGATTATCAGCAGTAAAATAAAGTCAACGAAAAAATGTTTGTCCTGATAAAAGTAGTCCTTTTCCCCATATATTATCTAAAAATTAAATTTTTAAGCTTAAAAATGTATGGACGTCGACAGATTCTCAAGATCCAAATTTGAAAGGACTGAAATCTGCTGCTTCAATCATACTTCTGTCTATATGGTTTATTGATTCATTTAATCATATCAATATTTAAATTATCCTTTAGTTTTTCCCACCCACCTCTCCCATATGACCCACCTGTTTCACACAGGTTACCAAAGAATGGTTCGGCACATACACAAAGGAAGTCAACTGAACCAGCACCGTCAGCGGCAGTGAAACACACACCAGAGTTTTGACAAGGGTTGGGATTACAAGGGTCGTTAGTTGAGGGTTCTGCAAAAGAAATAACACGTTACTCTGAAGGAATAGAGACATGAGGTAAAGGCAGTAGCAAAATTATAGTGAATCTGTTCAAAATGGTATCTAAAAGAACGGCAAGAGTGATTTCCACTACTGTATATTGCTTATCTGGTAACGGATGTATGCCTACTGTGCTCTTTCGTGTTGCCGTTTGCATGGTTGTGTTGCAGAATCCTTTCACTTTTCTATAATATTCTTAGTGCATAACTGACCTCTTTGATTTGATGTATAATTATTTGCTGTGAACGCTTAATCTGAAATATCCGCAATTCCCTTAAAATAGTGTGTACGAGTGTTTGCAACGGAAGGTAAAATCTATTTCTGAAAGAGTTATGTAGTATGACTTTAACACGCATGATTGAAATGCGATAGTTTTGGAAAACAAAACAACATCAACCATAAATAATGTATTGCTTGAAAAACGTCCTTCCAAAGTGTTCTGTTTTTGCTAGAATAATTGAATTGTGACGTATAAGGGGTTCACATCAATTTGTTTTAGTAAGCAAATGAATTCAAATATATGATCAGGATTAAGGCTGGTGTCAACCCATCAAATTTGGAAAAATATTTCCTATGCAAGAGAGTACTGAAAAATAGATCCATATTAAAGTAAACGGATTTACATGGTGATGCAAATTTTGATCAAAAAATGTATTTGTTTTGTCCTTGGGCCAGAAACAATTTTTTGTCATAGCGCTAAAATCATACATTTTAACTGAAAATATAGTACAACCATACTAAAATACATACAATGGATTTAATTTTCAGTTGCTGAAATACAGAGCATTTTATCTAAATGTGATGGGTTGAACCCATCTTTAAGGGACAGTCAGACTCTAGTAATAAGGACGCCACAAAAGAGGGGTGACCGCTTTCTGGTTTGGTCTGCATCACCTTTTTTTTATAAGAACCAAGATCAGTAACAGAAAAAAGGGTCCGTACCACTATTTGATGACCTTTTATGGCTATCTTTATTGGTACAATCTGCCCACCTGTTGCTGTTGGTGGATTTTGTTTCAAAAAGAATTTAGTGCAGCAGTGTCGTGTAAAAATGTGTGATGGTGCAGAGCAGGTGAACCCAAGGCGTGGAGTGGCTGGAACAAGTGGCATACGTATTAAGGATTATACGCACGTGTTAAGCATGTTTAGAATAGTGAATATCCAGCATTCCTTATTTTGTTGTACCAAAGCTCTTACATGGGTACCTTATTACTTTGTTTAAGGTAGCTTAACTTACACAATCACCAATGGCCTGGGTAAATAATGCATCATTTACAAAAAACAAAACATGTAAACTGTCTACTATCCTGGGCTACTATCAGTTTGGAATTTCGTTTGTCCCACAAAACTTCATGATTATCGGCCTTACCTGTTTCACATACATCTCCTGAGTAGCCGGTGGGACATTGACAAGTGCCTGCACTGCATGTCCCGCCGTTCTGACAAGGATCAGGATTACATAAAGTATCTGAAGCAAAGATGAAACAAAGCTGATAAGGTAGGGCTAATGAATACACACATTGAATAAAAGAAATTCAACATATTCATTTGTGACCGTCCATACCATAACAGCCGTAAATGCAACCTCTTGCCATTTTCATTTTTTAACATATTTGCAAAGACCAATTTATAAAGATTAAAATGACACCTCAATGAACCTAACTTGATTTCAAGAAATCAAGTTATGGTCCGTCAAAGGTTGTCAGTTAGTTAGTGTCTAACTGAGATAAACGCGTCTGATAGTAACGATAGCGTACGTGGCTAGCAGCGTGTGTGAGCGTTAACTGACTTTAACTAGCGATGACGGGCGTAAAATTCAAAACTGCAATACGCAGGTCTTCGTTGCTTGTCGTTACCCCAAATTCGTCACAGTGTAAACGCACCTTAAACCCTATTTTTCTGTTGATTATTTTCAAATTATACAGACATATTCCATATTCCCGATCATTTTCTTGAAATGGAACTTTGCTGGTTTTTGAAGTTAGCGCAAGAATTGTGAATTTGTCATCAAAATCAATTTTGGCAAATTACGATCTTGACATTTATTTTCATTTGTAGCGCAAAATGAAGTTTACTGCATTTACGGATCATTTGAGATTGACGATCACATTTAAATATCTGAGTAATAATTGTTTTGGTATTATAATGACCCTGAAACTCAATTTAATTTTCAGAAAAGAAGTGATTTTTTTTATACACCGCATTTTTGATAATCTTGTGGGGTTTTTTTTTGCTCCACATTTCCATAATCTTGGTTACTGACATTATTAGGCCTATACTATATGTAAAAAAAATAAAATGAACTCACCTAAATATGATAAAGTGTTTGATGCCAGACCAAACCAAAATAAACTATCTGTTTCACCTATGGTAACTCTGTAAAGAAAAACAAGCCACAAATCAAGGTATTAATGTGAAAATTATATGATGGTTTCGACGCAAAATTTTTGTGACATTTAATTTTATTTCGAATTTCGAATTTTCAAGATTTGGGGAATTCATTACTTTCCACTTGGTCTCTCATCATTTATATATCTTTATTTCAAGTATGTGATATTTATCGAAGATGTATGTTGGGTTGTGTTATCTTCTTGCTTTTTTCACAAGTT
>JXSR01S018558.1:51612-66162 GCA_000969725.1 Ophiothrix spiculata
ATGTATATATCATTTTCGACATTAGTCACCTGCTGTGAGTTAGCAGTCACAAGCACGACATCTTCGGGATTCCAATGTGCAAAATAGGTCAAACCGAGAATTCTAAAATACCAGCGGTGTGTTTACTCTAAACGGTATAAACATGTCCTTGAAGTTTCAATCATCATCCTCCCATTTACAGCACACACGTTGTTCTTCAAGAATATGCAAAGCATAACTGTTTAAGGCATCAACAGAATTATATGAAAATACAGGTTTTTAGAACATGGTAAGTTTGTAATGAGTTTAAAATTGCAATTTACGACCTCATGATGTCGTGAACAAAAAAAATTTCATCATTGTTGCCTGAGAGGGGAGATGTCCCATAGATTTGTCAAAGTCACGTTCCTTATTTACTCTATTTATGTAACTATTTTACTCTTGGATCGACAAATTGACAACGCTCTCGGACACCCTGTCCTTTAGTTACACAACTGCCAAAAAATAAACGTCTTAGTACAAGTAAATATTCATAGATGCGAGTTGTTAAAATTCACCACGGTTCAAAAAATATTTTCTTTTATAAATATCATGTATAATAAATTAAGCTGTTAATCTAGCTTATTAAAATTCCATATCAAATAAAACAGTTTGTGTTATTTCAGCGACAGTCTATTGGCAAATTAATTATGTTATACAGTAATGATGTATTTGAAAGGTAATTCATATTTAAGGTTTGATCATTTTTATTTGAAGTAAGAAAATACTTGATCATTTTTATTTGAAGTAAGAAAATACATGTTTTCTGCTACTCGTTAACACTCCGAATCACAATGCCAATGGCGAAACATATAAAAAATCTAAATGTATCATAAATCATAAATAAAAGACGCTTTGATAAAATATTGGCTAGTTAATTACTGGCTAGACATAGTGATACATTATTCATACCAATTAAGTTTCCTATATCGACAAAAGTGTTGATGTGTTTATAATTGTGACCCGTCATATCGAAAGGTACCTTAATACCGGCATAGTAAATTACGAGATACAGGCCATTGAAGCTAAGTATAGTCAAAAATAACGTCCAAGGTCGAATTTCTAATTTCAGCAAAAACGTTACCTTTGAAGTGTATTCTATCATGTTAACCAGGTTCAAACATCCAAAACATAAGACAAATGTTTTAAAAACCGAGATAAAAATCGTTTCTCCATACACGTTTAACCAGTACAGAAACTTTAAACTTGATTTTCTCAGAACTTTAGTTTTCGGAATCAGCCCGATACCTTTTTACCAATTTGGATGTAACTTTGTAATCGAACATCCAATAACCAAAAGCAAGGTGTCATTTTAAAGCTTAAAATATAATCTTTCAGATGAGACCAAAAAATCAATTTTAATTTTGCCGACCTTAAGGTACCTTTCGATATTACGGGTCACAATTAATTCTTGATGTGATGAATTTCATCTATTACAGATTGGTTGTTTTTTTTGTAAAATGCTAAGGGTTTCATGTACCAAAGTTGCAAATAAAATTTGGCTAAAGGATCGCTTGCATCCTTCACTTAAGACCCAAATCATGTCAATAGTTTATAGTTGTGTGGGAGAGATGCAAGACTGGTTGCAAATTCTTCTGTAATTTATAATTGCCATCAAATGTTCTCTTTAAATGCATTGGACAGTCAATGGTATCCTTTGAGCATGCATTGAATGCATTTTACGTCTGTCACTGTATTTAAATTGATATTTAAGGAAAGAGATACCTTAGGAGTAAACCAGCAAATAATTTCGCATTAAATACTTACAAATTTTATTTAACTGAAAAGAGTGGGAGTCTTAATATTTTTTTTTTTTGTCTGTGTTTAAACTTTGGTCAGTGAAAACGTAGGTGAGTACCAACCTATTTTCACTCGCAAAACAGGGAACTAGAATGTGAGCTTGTTAACCCAGCTCACAAAATTTGGAACTTAAACAAATCCAAAACAGAAACCTGAGGCGATATGCGCTAGTAATACTGACCACACATCAAGTATGAATAAAACATATCACATTGCAAAGTCATTTTCTAACTGTCATCCCTGAAACCCGACATGAAATCCGACCTTAACACTAAGGAAGAATTTAAAATGCACCCGAATTTACGTTGGTAAAGTGTCATGGTAGAAGACATTGCATCATACAACACAATGTCTTCAATGTCGCTTGTGAAAACAATAATATGAAAGGTTTAAAGACGATATGTTGTCTCCTTTACCCGGAAACTAATAATATTCTTTGTATCATTTCTGAGACTTCCTTGAAATTTGAGCCGTTTTTCCATTGCAACAAGCTAAAGAATCTTGGATAAACAAGCAACACGAATGTGAATAGCAAAGTTGCTTTTATCTTAATTACCCTGATCGTCTCGTATAACGCTGTACATGTGAATCTTAACAACGTTTTCTAAGAAATCCTTTGCATTTCATTAGTTTTTGTAAAATACCAAGCCGTTCATGTACGAAAATTGCATAATAAGATTTGGCTAAAGGTTCGCTTTCATCCTTCAGAAATCACTTAAGTTCGGGAGGAGAAACTTATCTACAAATACAGGGTTATTGAAATTGTCTGTCTAATTTCCTTTCTTTTAAATATTTAGAATCGATTATCAAAATCGTACGAAATATTTCCGACATACTGAATATAATAAAAGTAAATCGAACTTGGAATGATACTAGTACAAATGTATGTTTAAGCAAGCAAAGAATCAAATCATGTCAATGATTTAGAGTTGTGTAGGAGGGATGTAACGACTGGTTGTAAATTATCAGTAATTTATAATGGATATATCAGCTGTTCTATCTAAATGCATGGGAAAATCAACGGTAAATCTTGAGCGTGGATGCATGGAATGCATTTTACGTCTGTAACTGTTTTTAAATTGATATTTAAAGAAAGGGATACCTTTGGAGTAAACCAATAAATGATTTCGCATTCAACACTTAAATAGTTTATTTAATTGAAAAAGAGTGGGAGTCTTATCTTTCTTGTGTGCGTTCAAACTTTGGTCAGTGACAAAGAAGGTACGTAGCAACATGTGCGTAGCAGCAGTCTAGATTTTTCACTCGCAAAATAGAGAACTAGAATAAGAGTTTGTTAACTCAACTCACAAACTTTCTTAATTAAACAAATCCAAAACAGAAACCTGAGGCTTTATGCGCTAGTAGTACTGACCGCATCAAGTATGAATAAAACATATCTCATTATGACGTCATTATCTAACTGTCATCCCTGAAACCCGACATAAAATCCGACCTTAACACTAAGGATGAGTTATAATGTATGTTAAAAATAGTATATGAACACATCTGAGTCTCACCTGACGAGAGAGACATTTAATTTGGAAGCCGGAATTTAAAGTCCATGGCCTTTGGTAACTATCTCAGGGCAAAGAAAAGTATGAACCTTCAAATTTAGACGCCTAGATAAGTTAGATAAAAGATAGCCGTCAACTCCCCAGCGTTGCCCAGTGTGTTACAAGTTTAATTTAATCAAGATAGGATATTTCTCATTTGCCATATCTACCATTGCCAATATTCATATATAACATTTTCGACACTAGTCACCTGCTGAGAGTTCGCAGTCACAAGCACGACATCTTTGGGATTCCAATGTGCAAAATAGGTCAAACCGAGAATTCTAAAATACCAGCGGTGTGTTTACTCTAAACGGAATAAACATGTCCTTGAAGTGTCACTCATCATCCTCGCGTTTACAGCACACGCGTCGTTCTTCAAGAATATGCAAAGCATAACTGTTTAAGGCATCAACATAATATTTCAAGCGGGCTGTTTTGCAAAGGTTATTTATGCGTTTTTATTGAATAACTCTATCATATTTGGAGATTGGCTCAGACCATTAACAAGAATATTGTTAATAAAATTTTAAAGTAGTATTTACTACTCGAGAAGCGAAGGTCCAAACATCCGTTACCCAGATATTTTCAAGTGAAACTCAAACTGAGCATCGTTAGATATAGGTTTTTTTTCCTACATGAGGAAAATGATAGGTTGATTTTTTGTGATTAGTAGCAATTACAAAGTCAAGACTTGAAGCTCTAAATATACTGCGTTTTTGAACCTCCATTTTCTGCACAATGCTGCAGGAATATTGTGACATCCAGGTCTCACATTTTTTGACGCGATGGTAGCGTGTAACTTTAAATCCTTCCACAATTATTTCAATCAGGGATGCAAAACAGTTGGTCTTTCTGATCATATAACTTACTTACATAGAGTTATTCTTTCGTATCAAATATGGTTCATATATAACAACTGTTTTTTATAGCAAAGCTTAAAGTCAAATGTCAAATTACCATAGCAATTTCGGCAGTGTCAAATAACTGGAGCACACCTACTAACAAATAAATTAAATTTTCAATTTTCAGCATAGATGTATGCAGAAGCCAAGGAAAAACAATAATGAAATTATTAATAAAATATTGTCCTATTTTGTTGTCGTGATGTATCATTTCAAAGAAACCGACCTGCTTTCTTGAAATAACAATTGTTATTTCTGAATAAATCAAGAACTTGTTATAGCCGTCATCTGTCTGTCTTGATGAAAATGAACTATGGAGGCAGTAATATGGCATCTCATTTAAATTCTCATATCTTGTTTCTTGTGTATGAAAGACAGAAAATGATGACGTCACACGATATTATTGCATCTACTAAATGTTTTTTCCCCTAAATTTAAGATGATTTATACTTGTGCGCTAACGGAAATTTGAAAAGTAAATAAAAAATAAGATAAAATAAAATAAACATATCTCCCATCTATATATATTCTCATCAAGAAAACATCCTCTTTAAATTCAGAGAAAATGAAATGAAATGAAACAAACATATTATCGCATCAAGAAAACCTCTAGCAAAAATGTCTACATACTTTAAGGGCAAAGGGAATCCATCTGCTCAGGAAAATGTGAATCCTAACTATTTTTTCTGAAAAGATAAATAGTTTCCACTGCCTTTGCGGGGACTCGAACCGTGGATTATGGCAGGAGTCATGCATTCCGAAGCGAGGGATCTACCGCTTAGCTATCAAGGCAGCGTTTAGATCGTGAACTAAAATCTAAAACATAAACATTAGAATGCCGTATTTCTCTTTTGTTTACATAAAAATTGCAATATTTGCCTCATTGGAATGCTCAATTTGTAAGTAAATTATGCGAATGCGTTTATCAGACAAAATGTAGATAATGTAGATACTTTTACAAAACAGGCAATTCGCACAGCTCTAACAGGTCGAACTCAGAGTCGTAATTCACGTCCGTATTTTCGGGCAAAACAACATGGGTTTGTTACATCATCATTCAAAATCAATTCAGCATATTTATAAAATATTGTTTGTAATTCAATAAGAAGTATCAAGCCTACAATCTGTCAAAATTTGAAACCAGTCGAATTGTTCGAACATCATAAAATTATGAGGTTTCGGCGTAAAAAGGGTCAACGTTTTCGAAGTAGTCTTTAGGTGTCATTTTGACCTTGATAATGGACTTGAAATCACTAGTAAAGTTCTATGTATAAACTAGAGACTCTATTCAATATGTACGCCAAAAATTATGATATTTTGATTGGTGTAAGTAAGGTAAAAACATGCAGTAAACATGACGTTCAGTCGAGCGAGACGTTTTTAGGGACTGTAGCCTTAATCATGGTTTACTAGACAAAAAATTATAGCTGATTTATAATTTGTATATTAACCCTTATTCTCCGAAGGGGAGGGGGTGGTTCAACCCCCCTAAGGTTTTTTCCCCGCTTCATAAAAACGCAAAAGCAACCGGCCCTAGGTATTTGGTTAATCTTTTTTACATCCTTTGCGGTCATTTTGATGAAAAAACTAGGGGGTACCACCTAAGTTGGGGTTAGGGTAGGCCGTCAAAGTTGGGGTGTAGGGGGTAGGTGAAATCCGGAAGTGTTTAAGTCGCCATTTTGAAAAAGTTATGCTCGCTATAAGACTCAAACTTACAAAACATGTTAGAATCATTATTTTCCTTCATAATTAGCAAAAAATTTTAATTTTGGTGGGCATTTTTGCAAAAATGCAATTTTGCCTGATTTTCCAATCCGAAAGTACTTTATGACGTCATAATTACGTAACGCCTTGACCGATTTTGATGATCTTGATATCGTTGGATAGGGGAGGGTCATATCTATCTATTAATAGCAAAATCAACTTTATAGGGGGTTCCGTTCTACAATATTAGGGGGTGCACCCCCCTTCGGAGAACGTGTTACAAAAAATAGCTTAGGAGAACAAGGGTTAAACACAGTATATATGAACACATCTGAGTCTCACCTGACGAGAGAGACATTTAATTTGAAGCCGGGATTTTAAGTTTAACTCAAGGCAAAGAAAAGTATGAACCTGCAAATTTAGACGCCGAGGTCAAAATCTATGCCTAGATAAGTTATATAAAAGATAGCCGTCAACTCCCCAGCGTTGCCCAGTGTGTTACAAGTTTAATTTAATCAAGACAGGATATTTCTCATTTGCAATAGCTACCATTGCCAATATTCATACATACATCATTTTCGACACTAGTCACCTGCTGAGAGTTAGCAATCACAAGCACGACATCTCTGGGATTCAAATGTACAAAATAGGTCAAACCGAGAATTCTAAAATACCAGCGGTGTGTTTACTCTAAACGAAATAAGCATGGCCTTGAAGTGTCACTCATCATCCTCGCGTTTACAGCACACACGTCGTTCTGTTCTTCAAGAATATGCAAAGCATAACTGTTTAAGGCATCAACAGAATATTTCAAGCGGACTGTTTTGTGGTGTTTACACGTGACAATAATTATTCAATCTTACGTGATGTATGATTTTGATAACATTTGAAAGAGTATGCGGAGGTAACTTATGCTTTTTTATTGAATAACTCTATCATATTTGTAGATTGGCTCAGACCATTACCAATATTGTTAACACAATGTTTAAGTAGTATTTACTACTCGAGAAACGACAGGTCCAAACACGGCAGGTGTAAAAGACAGAATGCAGAAAAGACAGAATTGACAGAAAAGACAGAAAATGACCAAAATGAGTTTTAGAGTATGGAAGAGGGGAGTCTGTTTTACCGGTATTATTCATGAGATACACTATAGTAATCCGAGGTTTACATCCATATTGATGAAAGTTGGTGGAATGGGGGCAACGCTGGATGATAATTTTTTCAAGGTCATTTCAAGGTTATACAAGGTTTACATGCAAACCATTGTTGTATATTGATAAAAGTTGTTACATAAGGGCAACATTATATTGATAAAAGTTGTTACATAAGGGCAACGTTGGATGAGAATTTCAAGGACATTTCAATTTATTTAAGAAAATAAAATGTTAGCTAATCATTCAAATCATAAAACATGTTTAATGTTTAATTACCGTAATAACACATTTAGATCCACTTAGCAAACAAAACGTCATCATATTATTCAAACTAGTTCTGGAGTAATACCCCATGGAACGTAGTCCTGCGAGAAAAGGAGAAAAGAGCATTGTCTTCAATGAAATGACCCTCCCCGACCCAGGTGCGAAGTTGTATCACTGGGTTTTACCATATAAACATGGTACAATGACTTTGGATAAACAATATTGCTTTAATTACACAAGAAAATTACCAGCTTACATGATGTAACGTCTTTTCAAATTTGACTGAACTATATAATACGGAATAATGGTTATTTCAAACTTCAATAAACATCACCATTTTTCAGTAACTGAAATAAACAAACAAGATCCATTCTTGATTTATGCCAACCTTGAGAACAGCAATCTGTTGTAAAGTATTTGCTGGAGATTTTAAAACATGTACCTCAGTGTGGAGTCAGTTAGAAGGAAAAGGCTGCAAGATGTTATGAAATTTTGAACGTTTGTATACTTCTTAATGTATTCCTTTTTAAACTCCACTTGGCATTACTCTGTTTTCTGTCTTTTATGTTTTCTGCCAATTCTGTCTTTTCTGCCTTTTCTGTATTCTGTCTTTTACACTTGCCCGGTCCAAACATCCGTTACCTAGATATTTCCAAGTGAAACTCAAACTGAGCATCGTTAGATATAGGTTTTTTTTCCTACATGAGGAAAAGAAAATAATGATTTGTTATGATTAGTAGCAATTACAAAGTCAAAATTAAAAAAAAAAAACACGTATCAATCAGGGATGCAAAACAGTTGGATTTTCTGATCATATTACTTACTTACGTAGAGTTATTCTTTCGTATACAATATAGTTCATATATAATAACTGTTTTTATAGCAGAGCTTAAAGTCAAATATCAAATTACCGTAGCTATTTCAGCAGTTGCAAATAACTGGAGCACACCTACTAACGCTGGTAGCGTGTAAGTTTAAATCCTTCCACAATTATTTCAATCAGGAATGCAAAACAGTTGGATTTTCTGATCATATAACTTGCTTACGTAAAGTTATTCTTTCGTATACAAAATAGTTCATATATAACAACTGTTTTTATAGCAGACCATAAAGTCAAATATCAAATTACCGTAGCTATTTCAGCAGTGGCAAATAACTGGAGCACACCTACTAACAAATAAATTAAATTTTCAAATTTCAGCATAGATGTATGCAGAAGCCAAGGAAAAACAATAATGAAATTATGAATAAGATATTGTCCTATTTTGTTGTCGTGATGTATCATTTCAAAGAAGCCGACCTGCTTTCTTGAAATAACAATTGTTATTTCTGAATAAATCAAGAACTTGTTATAGCTGTCTGTCTGTCTTGATGGAAATGAATTATGGAGGCGGTGATATGGTATTTCATTCTCATATCTTGCTTCTAGTCTTGTGTATGAAAGACAGAAAATTATGACGTCACACAATATTATTGCATCTACTGATTTTTCCCCTAAATTGAAGATGACTGGAAATTTGAAAAGTAAAATAAAATAAGATAAGCATATCTCATCAAGAAAACATCCTCTTTAAAATCAGAGAAAATTAAATGAAATGAAACAAACATATGAAATAATGAAAAATGAAAATATACAAAAATATCTTTTTTGTACTACTAATATGATTAGTAAGCTCTAACTGAATTTAATCATGTCAATATTGCACCAGTATTCACAACCATCAAATATGATATACAGGTTACATAAAGGTCGTGATGTGTGATATTATTTTATTAATTAAAATCTCCTTAATGTGTAACAATGTTAGTGATAAGCTCTTTGTACATATAACAATGCAATCATTGTTTGGAACAGAAATAATATGAAATGCATTGAAAAAACACGTTTCATTTTTACGAATATTATCATTCATTAATTCGTTGCAATTAATTAGTTTTACTTTCACTTGAAAAAATATATTGTCATGTGTTTCATACTAATGAAATTTGATTTCGTAATAAAATGTTTACATTCTAATTAAAATTCTACACTATAGGCATGTAAAAAAGAAACACTATGATAGTTATATTGTTTTAATTTTACATACTATTTTAATTTGCAGCGTTTTATCCGAAAAGTAATATCAAATGTACATTGTAAGAAATATCCGTAATTATATGTTGGGTAAAAATAAAGGTAATGTTGTATCACCACTGTTTGATGGGTTCATTTATTAATTTTTCGACAAAAATGCACTGTTACAATACATGCAGGCACTTAAAAGTGTTTAAATTAGTTCTGGGATTAGGTGTTGAACTTTAATATTTGTGTCCATAATTAAATTTTACATTTTATATCAAAAAATACTCATTTTAGATCAAAAAACATCTTTTTTAGCCAATATTTGGAAATGTCATTATTGGTGGCGCTATTCATGTTTTGAAATTAATGATATGCATATTGCATAAATTAAATATTTGTTGTGTGAATTTAACATGAATAAAATTTGTTTTTGGTCTCCTTTACCTTATCCATGTGGCAAATGTCCAAACTAAGAGTCATAGATTTTATAAAACCTGGAAACTGTATATATAGAGACTCTACTTAATTTAAAAAAATAGCGCCACCAATAATGTGCCTTTAGCATTAAATGGCTATATATTATTAGTGATCAAACAGTGGTGGTATTTTAACGTCATTTCTTGTATAAATATGTCAAGAATCACTGCTGTTGGGGCTGAAGTTATGGTATTTGGCGTAACATCCATTGTGTATGGTAAAGTGCCAAATGAAATGTAAACAATTGCTGCCCGGGCAGGCCACGCTCGGTGGCTAGGAATAGCTGGACATTGGATCGGGATAGCGGGGGTCAGGGGTTCGAATCCCAGGCGGAACCGGGGGGGGGGAACAAGACATTTTTTCATGACATATTGGGACTGCGACTGTATTTAAGCGTGCGAGGGTAAGGGTTAAGCCACTTAGACCGCATGTTGATTACTTGACAGTGTTTCAAATGACTACTTGATGTTTCAAAACAGAAAAAAAGTATACATACATAAAGAAAAATACAATATTTTAACCTTATAATAGAAAATTGCTTACAACATCAAATCGAATTTAACATTTGAATATAATAGAACCCAAACAGTTAAAATGTTTGGGTAAACCAAAGGCTGATATGTTTTTACCAATTTCGCCTTGCTTGGTTCAAGTAAATGGAGTTAAGAGGACCAGGTGCATTAGTACTAACGTTTTCTCACACGAAATGTCAAATTTTAACCCATTGAAGCCATTAGCAAAATTTTGCCATTATTTTATATGTTTTAAGAATATTGTGGCAAACTATAAGTCACACATTCAGATCATATTCATAAAATATAAAGTATTTTGATATTTTAATCGATGATATGAAAGGATAAGCTTTCGATGTAGCTAGGAAAATTATATCTTGATTGCACTTTGCATGAGTTTAATACTTTTCGAATCATAGTGTCGTCAAAGGGAATTAACATAGGAAAGTCTTTAATTGCCTAAAAAAAGATATTCTTTTTCTAATGTGCAAAAATTGAATTTTTATTTTGGATGAAATTTACACTAAATATTGAACTTGTGTAATACCGATATACGACTTTTTTCAAAGTTAGTATGTTGCAGCGACACAGCTGACACAGCTGGCGAGGTCAACACGTTTACTTAATTGCGATACATTCCTTTTGCCACACATCCCTAGTGAATGAGGATCATGTCGTAGAACCGGGAGGTTTTAGGATGATGATTGGATATAACGGCACAGCTTGTACATTTTTACAATATTGTTTTCAATCAGCGTTTTATTAAAATCACTTTTCCTAATCCCGTAAACATCTCAGAGAATTACAGGTTTTAAGGCTTTTTTTTAGTTTTCGCTTCTTCAACCTGGGCTCGACTATTAATCGTGGATCGTGTGCAGATAGGTGTATCATATAATCAAAATGTGATAGTGCGGTGCTATCATCACGACTATGAACAGTAAGGTGACTAATAATGCTTCCCTTAGGGCGTTCGAAACACCATATAACATCACGTCTTTGACACATTTAGTGCGAATAACCATGGTAAGAAGTGGACACAGGTGTTTAACTACTCATTGCTATTGAGCCTAGTCAATTAGAAAGACTAAGGGCATGCTATGAAAAGTAATTATACGTCTCAACAATCGTCTATTTGGGGGAAACCAGGGGCCAGTGGTCGACAAACTTATGTAGAATGCAGCTATACAAAAATGGTTTATATTTCCACTCCTTTTCCTACATGAGTGTTTCAATGGCCATTCTACTCGTCATTTTTAGAGGCTTTACAGGTTTGATCGTTTTTTATATATAATTTAAGATAATGCTAGCAAAATGTCAGTGCCAGAACATTTTCTCTATCCTTTCTTTTCAGTAATGTGTTACACCGGATAACGGACGGATAAATGCAAAAAGAAGTGTATTCCGATCACTTTCCCTCAAACAAATTTAATTGGAGATGTTGATACTAGATGAGAGCACATATTTTTCTCAAAACGCCTGTGAATTTGTACGACCGCATTGTGTTTCGCTGAAGAGATATGGTCGAAAAGGTGCTGAATTACTGGAATATTTTAACAAGAATAAATATCCTATAGGTTACTATGGGTCACACTCGGGCACATTTTTGTCTTTAGCATTAATTTAGCTCAAAGTATACAAATGAAATTTGACACTTGCTTTATGTAGATGATGACCCCTCATTCAAATATGGTAACAGTATATGTTAAATCTATCACCAGATTGGAATACCTACCTTTAAAGAAAGTGACACACATCTGAAAAATCATAAACTAAATATTTTACAGTATGTTCAAGGAAAAAAGCTCGAAAGTATACATGCCTACACTAGTATAATCCAATTCAAATGATCATGTAGTCTTGTGACATTCATTTATGGTGTTGTCAGTGCTGTAGGTCTATATTAACATCATTTTCAGTAATACTACTTTGCTATATCCTTTACGAACTGGAGAAAAATGTTCATTGCAAAACGTCTACGAAAAAGCACTTGCCTAGTGTAAAACTTCCACAGTGTTGATATTTCAACTAAAGTGATCAAAATAATACTGACGTCATTTTATCATACAGATATTCAATTACATCGTAACTTAGTCTAAAGGTAATTGAATCGAATATATCATTTCAAAAATGTACTTTTTCTGTTATCAATTCTAAATATAACAATACTGAGATGTCTTCAAATTAAATAAAAATGATGTTCCATTTATATAGTGCCGTATTTAGATTGTATGTTCTTGCTTTTTAGACATCTTTACTTAAATATGAAAAGAAGTAGAATAAATCCCTCATTACACAAGGCATAACAAGTATAATACCTCCCTGTTAACATAAAACGTATTTTACATTATGAGTCCATTCATCTCGAACCAGCCATAAATGGACAATGGTTGCAACTTGCCAAACAACCACACCTGGGCCCTGTTTCATAAAAGTTAAAA
Source organism: Ophiothrix spiculata (assembly GCA_000969725.1). NCBI lineage: Eukaryota > Metazoa > Echinodermata > Ophiuroidea > Amphilepidida > Ophiotrichidae > Ophiothrix > Ophiothrix spiculata. The sequence goes on from JXSR01S018558.1 coordinate 64,503, forward strand.
TTAACCAAAGCCATTGAACTTAGGATGATTTGTTCATTTGAACTGTGCATAAAATATCGAATTTTAATTTTAATATTAACACTTAAGTGGTCAAGGGGGGGGGGGGGTCCATATGGACCCAATATTTGGTTTTTGCGCATTAGCGCAAAAACGCGAAGTAATTTTTCATCGACCCTCTATGTATTTGTCTAACTTTACCATACCCTTCAATTGGTGGCAAAAAAATTCAAATCGACTAACCCCTTCCCATGCTAATTAGCATAAATAAGCATTTTCAAAGGCGCTCTTCAAATATGTTTTGCCCATAAAATCATAACCGAACAACATTTTTCAAATTTTATTTTAGGAATGTATTTGTACTTACATACTGCAAATGAGTAGAATTTTATTGAAAAATTCCATTGGGAAGTGAGTTTTCAATTTTTTGGAGGGACAATTTTGACGCGACCCAGTAAAATTTGTTTTGGCCGCCATTTTGAAACGGTTTGTCCGATTTTCGAATTTTTTTCTTTGTTATAGTTCTTTTGAGGTACTTTACCTGTGACCAGAGTTTTAAAGTAAAATTCCTTCGCAAAAGCGCTCTTTCGGGGTTGGGTCCATATGGAAACCTCCCCCCTCCCTTGACCATTAACGGGCATGTGGAGGACCTTGACCACACAAGTGTTAATGCTATTATTACTATTATCTTCCCCGGGTTATCTTCTACCTCATAAAGGAATTTAAAATAAAGACTTTTCTGATTTTTTTTTTCATATAATAAAAATTAGGACGAATCCTACAATTAAGACAGGTGATTTAACACTGTTTATAGGAGGAACAAAAGATGCATTTTCGATAACGCCTGAATTTTGCTTTAATAAATAAAATATTACATCGAAAGAGCCTCCACTGTATGTGATACAAGACTAAACGAGTTTAATAGCCACTTACCTGTGTCGTAAAATTCAGCAGCAGAACAGTCATGGCAAATATGATGGGATTATGAAAAAACAGAAAAGAAAAAATACGTTACTATATGAATATATAGGGATTTGAAATACAGGGTGAGTTAGCATGTAAATGTTTGCAGTATAATTATCATTTGTAGTGTACTTATGAACGAAATGCTTACAGATTACACGGTACCTCATGTTTTCATGAACAGCGATTGCAGAAATGTTTTCTTGTATGAATATAATTTATCAATAAACTAAGCTGTTAATCTAGCTATACACAATTTATAAAATTCCTCCTTTTAATATTCAAATTTTTGATACATGTGTATTAAAATTGATAATCACATCAAACAAAATAATTCATCATGCTTCACCTCAAGTCTATAGACAACATTAATTAACGTATATATCAATAAATTATCTCATCTTATACAGCAAAACATTTTTCTCAGCTAATTCATCCTATAAAGTAATTTATCATTATCAAAGAAAGTAAAGACATTAATCTTATCCGCTATCCGTTCACACTCCAAATCACAAGACCAATGCCGTAATGAACAAATTAAAATTTAAATGTTTCATAAATAAAACCGTCTTCAGTGGCTAAAATATTCGATTGTAAATTACTGACGAGACACCGTCATACATTATTCAGACCAATTAAGCTTCCTGTTTTGACGAAAGTGTTGATGTATTTATAGAATTTATATCACTTGATGAATTTC